>JAKSZT010037812.1:2639699-2812532 GCA_026826555.1 Tolypeutes matacus
ATATATATTTACATTTCTCAATTAAATGTAATGGATACATGTAAATTTTTTTGTTTTGTTTTTTTTTGTGTGTGTGTGAATCAAACAATATATTACACAATATATTTGGTTCATAGTAATGCATTCATACAGTATTTGTCCTTCTGTGTCTGGCTTGCTTCACTCAACATAATGTCCTCCAGGTTCATCCATGTTGCCATATGCTTTATAACTTCATTTCTTCTTACAGCTGCATAATATTCCAACATGTGAATAGACCACAGTTTGTTTATCCATTCATCTGTTGATGGACACCTGGGTTGTTTCCAACTTTTGGCAATGGTGAATAATGTTGCTATGAACATCGGTGTGCAGATGTCTGTTCGTGTCACTGCTCTCAGTTCTTCTGGGTATATACCCAGTAGTGGTATTGCAGGGTCACATGCTGGCCTACTCTTGTAGAGGTCTTAGAAGGGTTGGCCATGAGAGAGGGCTCATTTTATGGCACTACCAGGGACCAAGTTTGCAGTTAAACCAGACATTAAGAAGCAGAAACTGATCTGCTTCTTACAGATCAGCTTACAGGCAAACAGCCTTGGGGGCCCCACAGGTAATGGATTAAGAGGAATCTCAGGGTCTCCTGGGGGCTGAGTAAGGAACAAATCACTGGACACTGCCCAGGGTGAGAGTCTCAGGGGCCTCTCTGATAAAACAAAGGAGGGCACAGACAGGCTTTAATTAAAAACTCACTCAGTCTTCGGCGGGGGTTGGAGAGCTTTACTTGCCTCCTTGTCTCCTGGCTTAGCTTGCCAAATATGTTAGTGGAATGCTCTGGGTTCTGGGGCTTTAGGTTCTTGGCTATGTTGCATGAAAGAATTTAAAGACACGCCACAGGGTAGACAAGGGAGTAAAGAGTTCATTAAGAAACAAGAAAAGAGATAAGTACACAATCTGAGACATGGATAGTAGGCATGCTGTAGGGTAAGTTGTGCAAGTGGGGCCTCAGGTTAGGACTTTTCAGAACCTTTACTCCTCCTCCTTCTAATACTGCAGAGGGGCCCCAGCTGTTTGCTGTTCTGATTGGTTGCCTTACGATCCCCACCTGTTAACTCTCAGGGGCCCAATGAGGAGGCCTGTTTGGGGTTATCTGGGATTTCTCTTTGACCCCAGAAAGAGTTCTAAATGGGACTTCATGGCCAGGGTCTCACGGGGTCCCTCAGGAGGTTTCCAGGCAGGGTCTCACAGCCATGTTATCTGCCGGCTATGTTCTCTGCTGTGACAGGAAGTCTTCCTTCATCTTTCCTATACTAATCTGCATCAGTAAGGATGTACAAACTGTCCACCTCATTTGCCTTAATGGCAAATTCATTTTGGGCTACTTCATGACTATACAGGTTAGTTTTATACTAAGCCTTAGTTGTATTGGGCAGGGTTAGACAGAGGGAAATGAAGTTGTCATGGACTTCTCTCCAATATCCTGGACTCCAAGTAGAGGTATGCCTTCATGTTTAGAAATATACCCAGAAAAAAAAAAAGTTTGTAGAAATCCCAGCTTTAAAGCAAAGCCCATACTCCAGAGTCACTCCTGTTATTACTTTCTTTCTCTATCTCTTGGTTGCACTAGTTGTGTTAGAGCAGTGTGACACAGTCCAAGCCAGTACTTGGGAAAGAATTGACAGAGACCTTGGCTAGTAACAAATACAATTGCTTATAAAGAAGTTAGAACACTGTAACTAAGGGTTAAGAATTTACAAATAACTATGATTATTAAATCATTATATAGATGCCTTTGTATTATAAAATGCAAAAATACTGAAATTACTGAAGCTGGTTAGAGTGGTCCCACCCCTGTTCATGGTTACTCTGGACTTAAGCCTCACCTTTATGTGTGCTTACTATTGTGATGGTAATTCTAGATTGAGCTCAACTTTGTGTATAATTACTATTGGGATGGTAACCACTCCACCCACCTCTGTTTAATATCCATATGAAAGACCTTGTAACTGACCTCTGTTCTGCATACCCCTGTCCCAAATCCTGGTGACTGACCCTGGTTTGCTGCCCCACCTCCGTCCATCCTGTTCAGCCCCTTAATGTTTATTAATGAGGAGCCTGTGTTCATCTCCACCCCAATTATTCATTAATACCCCAATGTTATAAAATATTAGAATTTCTGCAGATCAGGGAGGCAGTTTTGGGGCAGAAGGCCACTGTGCTCCATTGTTTGTGCAACCAATAAAACACTTTCTCTCTTTGAAACTCTGGTGTCTCAAGAATTGGCTTTAAAGATGCATCAGGAGAAAACCCACTTTTGCTTGGTATCTACACTAAAAGAAAATGTCAAAGTTAATGGATTTTCTATTTGTTTAGTCATCTGCTTTCTTCTCATTCTTTTTGATGGGTCTGGGCTAAGACAGATTCTAAAATGCTTTAACTTGAGTGATCTCAAAGCATTTTTCAGTGTGAGTATGCAAATTGCAATTGTTGTTATTCCTTTAGATATTCCAGTTGACATTTCCAGCAAGAATTTCTATCAGGATACTATGTTCATCTTTATTTCACATTTCACTCCTCTCAGATGAGCTTGAGTCTAAGATGGGGTAGTGCTTGGAGAGGTATAACCAGTCCACACAAATATAAGCCCAGGGTAGATCCTAAAAGGATTTAAATCATTTAGGCCCTCTCTAGAGCACTTTAACATCCTTGAGACCTCTTGATCCTGGAAGGTGCTCTAGTTCACATCTTTACAATAAGAAACTCTTAAAATAGTTGTTACCGTCCAACTGTATGCTGTAGTAGAATGAAATAGACTCTGCAGGGCATAGTGGGTTGTGTATGTACCTTTTTGTTTGTAGAAACCAAAGACTTGGAGCATAGATAAAGGGGGAAAGAACAGGTTCAAAATAAATGCCTCCCATCTGGGAGATGAGCAATGTAATTCTTTCTGTTTAACTCAATTTTGTATATGAGGCATTCAATAAGTTTTGAAGTTGAATGAATCAATGAGTGAATGCCTCCACTGTTTTATGAAGAATAAGAAAAATTGCCTGGGGGAAAGAGAAGCTTCAGGAGGAGGTAGAAGAAGTATGGCATATCCATAAGGATGTGGACTGGGACTCAGATGTGGGTTCAAATCCCAGCCCTGATGCTTATAGGCAATGTGCCTATTGGCAAAAGATTGTGTTTTCTGAGCCTCAGTTTACTCAGGTGTAAAATAGGCACAATTTTACCTGTCTGGTAGTGTAGTATGGAACAATGATGATGCTTGTGTATAGATTAAGTACTTAGTAAATTACAGCTATTATTATAGAGGGGGAAATGGAAGAGAGAAAGACTCACTGTGGAGCCAAGAAAGAAGCCCCAAAAGATAAAACTGGTCCCAAGAAGCTAGAAAGAGAGAGCTAGACTGGATTAAAAACAAACAAACAGACAGACAGACAAACAAACCAAGTGCAAGCCCATACTCAACTTCTATTTGAATTTCTGACCGTTAATTGTCAGTAGTCTAAACCTACTTATATCTTTTTACCTTTGGTGAAATAATTGCTCTAGTGTCTAAAAAGTCTGATGTGTGTGCATGAGGGTTGCTAGAGTATTGATCCACCCTGAAAGAACATAACACAAGCATCTTGGATGTTGAGCCAGGACAGTGATGAAACAGAATCACCTGTGGCCGCCAAGATTTATTTGTGCTTGGAGTCTCTCCCATTGCCAGCTCTGTGTCATCACATGGAGGAAATGGTATTGCTTGAATTGCTTCCTGCTAATATTAATAGTATTTATCAGCATGAGAGGGGAAGGGTAGAAGAGGTTTCAGCCAAAGCATACTGTCTCTTGTGCATTCTCTTTTTAATGAAGAACCTGTGACCACGAAAGGTATGCTTCTGGTTTTCCATTGGGGATGTGTAACAATGGTCCCTGATATTTTCAAATGTTTTAGCAAAGAAGCCAATGAATGTTTGTTTTAAAGGCTTCTCTGAAATCATTGGCTTTGAGTTTCAAGGGGCCACAGTCACATCATTGCCAGGCTTATAGGAACTGTGTTCATTATGTGCCTTAGTGGTCAAGGGAGACTTTTGACCTCCCGCTGGTGTTAGAATGTGACAGCAGCCCCTGGCAGGGAGTAAGAAGTGGGGACAAGTTTCCTGTTTCACAATAGGCAGCATTACACTTGCTTCAGTGAGCCCCATGGGCTCTGTACCAGCTGCTGGCAGATGAATTTGCAGGCATTTACTAGCTCCATTTCTCTACAACCTCCAGGGATGAACATGTAAAGCAAAGGCTTGAAAAGGAATTGTGTCCAATTAGTGCCACTGGCACATGTCCGCTTTGGAAGCATAGCTGGCGCTGGAACCTGGTGCATATTCCTGTGCTCAGGAGCTGACACCAGATGAGCAGACAGCTTGATCTCCCTCCCTTGAAGCTACAGTGGATGCTCCAGATTCAGAACTCCTAGGGGAAAGTGGGCTGCCTAACAAGGTTTCCCCTGGGGCTCCTGGTTCCTGACACTGAGGGATGCAACTATGGGAAGGCAGAGGAATTGGAGGAGAAAAGGGACTTAGAAGGTCTTGTCACATGAACCTCTGTACCCGTTGTGCCTAACACACAATAAAAGTTGTTGAGGAGGAGGAATGGATGACAGAAATATGGTTCTTCCTCCAGGAGAGAAAATGTCAATGTATTCAGCACACATAACTCCCACATACTATTAACATTCACCAAGTGTGAATTCAAACAAAAAGTCACCAAAATTAGATGGGAAGGTATCAGTAATGTCACTTGAACACATGACAGGTATGGAGTACTGTGACAATTTGGCTTCCTGTAGATCTGGGCTATCAAAACTAGCTTAATTTCTCAAAATGTCCAGGTTTAATCACCAATTAAAAGCAGGAATAATAATGAATTTGCCCAAGCCCCAGGAAATCCATTTTCTTTTGGGAAATGAAAGGGGCTCAAATCCAAGTCTTTCTCATTTGACAAAAATGATGAGGAATGGATGGCAACCTTCCTATTGCTAAAAGGAGGTCAGAGCAGGAAAGGCGGCCAAGAGCATTTGCAAGAGCTGCTGGCTTCTCTTCTGATTTAGAGCAGCTCATTTCCTATGCCCAGGAATGAGCAGAAAGAAACCAGTGGGTTTGGGACTGATGCCTGGTCAAGGGTCTACTGAACAGTGGCCACTGGGGGTAGGTGGGCATTAGGTACCAGAGAATGCAAAGTTCTGTTTTCCCAGTTCTCTCTTCCCTTTCAGTTTGGTTTTGATGAAGAAGAAGAAGAGAAAAGAAAACTGTCAGGGAGTATATATATACACGCTTAAACACACGTGCACACGTATAAGATCAACATATTTAATGTGTTTAGCGTATTTTAGGTTCTGCTATATCTTGGCGTAAAGAAACCTACTTAAATTCCATTAAGCCAGGCTTTTTCTAATTTGTTTGGCTTTGAAGAACTTTTTTGTACACACCCTCCCCTGCTAACATTTTATTATTAAAAATTTCAAGTGTATACCAAGATATTTACGGTGACAACCTATATACCCACACTTAGATTCTACCACTATTTTACTATCCTTGCTTTATCATATATCAATCCATCTCTCTCTCTATCCATTTATCAACTAATCCTACCTTTTAATGCATTTCAGTGTAAAATGCAGACATCAATGCACAACTCCCTGAATACATCAGCAGGCATATCAACTGAAGTTCAAATTTTGTTCATCTTTTTTTTTCTTTGAGATAAAATTTGTAGACAATGAAATACACAAATCTTAAGTGCATATTTGCTATTTTCATAAATGCATACACCTGTGTAATCCAAACACCAATCAAGATATAGAACCTTCCCATCTCCCCAGAAGTCTCCTTTATGCTCCTTTTAGGTCAGTCCTGACCAGCCCTCCACCTGCCACTCCCATAGGCAGACACCCACTATATCACTCTTTTTTCCATCACATATTATTTATGTACTCTTTGTGTATGTTTTTTTTTCACTCTGCATATTTTTACATTCATCCATGTTTTTTGTGTATATTGGTAATTCATTTTTTTTTTTTTTAAACTGGTGAGCAGCATTCCACTGAATGAATGTACTGCAGTTTGTTTATCCAACTCTTCTATGGATTGACGCCTAGACTCTTTCCAGGTTTTGATTATGAATAAAGCAACTAAGAACATTCTTGCATACATGTGCATGTATGTGTGTGTGTGTGTGTTCATACGTTTTCATTTCTCCTGGGTAAATACCCAACGTGGGATTACTGGGTTATTGGGTAGATATATGTTCACTTTTATAAGAAATGACTAGACCTCCTTCTAGGAAATTTTTCTTGCTCTTAAAAAAAGACCCAAGGTTGGAAAGCTCTATTCCTCTGGGCAAGGTTGTGTCTAGATATAATGCCAGAAACTCTACAGCTTTGAGGACAGGGCTGCAACATGGAAAGGACCCAGGTTCTCAATGATATTATTGGGTGCAGAAATAACTGACTCTGGGGCTGCCCTCCTTGGATTTTCTGTTATTAGAGTTAATAACTTTCCTTATTTAAGCCACTTTGAGTCAGAGATATATTTTCTTATTTATTATATTTTCATAAATTTTAATGAAGTATTACCTACATACAGAAAAGTACATACAGATTATTTTCACAGGCTAAATGCACCTGAGTAAATAAATACACCTGAATAATGACAAAAATTAAAAGTGAAAACATGGAATTTGATTTCGCTATTAGGCATCCCTTCCTATTCCTCAGAATCTCCCTTCCCTGCTTCTCTCTCTCCCTGAATCGACTTTTAAAAAATAAATCAATTTTATTAATACATATTAAGAAAGCATAAATCCATCCAAATTATACAATCAATGATATTTGGTATAACCACATAGTTGTGCATTCATCATTTCAATCATTATTAGAGAATTTTCATTATTCCAATAATAATAAGAAAAAAAAAAACAGACAATAAATGCTTATCACCTCTCTATCTCTTAATGCTTTTCCTGTTGTATGTAGTTGCTATTCTGTTTCTGTCTCTCTAGTTTGTATTTATATTTTTGTAAAAACAGTCTTATATATTCAATATCACCCATATTTGTCCATTAATGGACACGTGGGTTGTTTCTGTCTTTTGGCAATCTTGAATAATGCCACTGTGAACATTGGTGTGCATATAGATGTCTGTTCCTGTCACTGCTCTCAGTTCTTTGGGGTATATACCTTGTAATGGTATTGCCGGGTCATATGGCAAGGCTATATTTAACTTTCTTAGGAACTGCCAAGCAGTCCTCCACAGTGGCTGTATCATTCTACATTCCCACCAATAGTGAATAAGTGTTCCTATCTCTCTGCATCCTCTCCAACGCTTATAGTTCTCTGTCTTTTTAATAGTGGCCATTCTAATAGGTGTGAAATGATATCTCATTGCAGCTTTGATTTGCATTTCCCTAATTGCTAGTGATGAACATTTTTTCATGTGTATTTCTTCTTTGGACAATTGTCTATTCAAGTCTTTTTGTCCATTTTAAAAATCAGATAGTTTGTCTTTTTATTGCTGAGTTGTAGTATCTCTTCATATATTGTAGATATTAAACCTTTGTTGGATATGTGACTTCCAAATATTTTATCCCATTGAGTCATCTGCTTTTCACTCTTGACAAAGTCCTTTGAGATGCAAATATGTTTAATTTAGAGGAGGTCCCATTCATATATTTTTAATTTTGTTTCTCATGCTTTGGGTGTAAGAGTTAAGAAACTACCATCTCCACAAGATCTTGAAGATGTTTTCCTACATTGTCTTCTAGGAGTTTTATAGTTGTCGCTTTTATATTTAGGTCCTTGATCCATTTTGAGTTAATTTTTGTATAAGATGTAAGATAGGGTCCTCTAATTTCTTTTGGATATGGATATCCAGTGCATCTAGCACCATTTGTTAAATACACTATTCTGGCTCAGCTGGGAGGGCTTGATAGCCTTGTCAAAAATCCCTTGGCCGTAGATGTAAAGGTCTATTTCTGAGTTCTTGATTCAGTTCCATTGGTCACTCTATTTGTCTTTATGCCAATACTATGTTGTTGTTTTTTAACCACTATAGTTAAGTAATTTGCTTTAAAGTCCAGAAGTGAGAGTTCTCCAACTTTGTTTTTCTTTTTAAAGACATTTTTTGGTTATTTGGGGCCCTTTACCCTTCCAAGTAAATTTGATAATTGGTTTTTCCATTCTTGCAAAAAAGGCTATTGGGATTTGTATTGGGATTGCATTGAATCTGTAAATCAGTTTGGGAAGAATTGATGTCTTAATGATATTTAGTCTTTCAGTCCATGACCATGGAATGTCATTCCATTTATTTAAGACTTCTTTGGTGTCTATTAGCAATGTTTTGTAGTTTTCTGAATACAGGTCCTTTATGTCCTTGGTTAAGTTTACTCCTAAATATTTGATTCTTTTAATTTCTATTATAAATGGAATTTTTTTTCTGATTTCCTTCTCAGATTGCTCATCAGTAGTATATAGAAACTTTATTGATTTTTGCATATTAATATTGTATCCCTCCACTTTGGGGAACTTCATCTATTAGTTCTAGTAGTTTTGTTGTGGATTTTTCAGGATATTTTAGATATAGGATCATATAATCAGGAAATAGCAAAAGTTTTACATCTTTTCCTATTGGGGTCCTTTTTATTTCTTTAGCCTAATTGCTCTAGCCAAAACTTCTAGCACAATACTGAATAACAGTGGTGACAATGGGCATCCTTATCTTGTTCCTGATCTCAGCGGGAAAACTTTTAGTCTTTCACCATTGAGTGCAATTGCCAATTGTAGGTTTTTCATATATGTACTTTATAATATTGAGAACGCGTCCTTCTATTACTATCTTTTGGATTGTTTTTTATCAAGAAATGGTGCTGTATTTTGTCAAATGCCTTTTTTGCGTCAATCAAGAAGATCATGTGATTTTTCTTCTTTATTACACTAATTGATTTATTAATGTGCTTTATTACACTAATTGATTTTCTTGTTTTGAACCACCCTTGCATACCTGGGATAAAACCCACTTCATTGTGGTGTATAATTCTTCTAATGAGCTTTTGGATTCGGTTTGCAAGTATTTAGTTGAGGATTTTTGCATCTATATTCATTAGAGATATTGGTCTGTAATTTTCTTTTTTTTTGTAGTATCTTTATCTGGTTTTGTATTAGGGTGATGCTGGCTTCATAGAATGAATTTGGTAGTGTTCTTTCCTGTTCAATTTTTTGGAAGAGCTTGAGCAAGATTGGTATTAGATTGTCTTTGGATGATTTGTAGAATTCACCTGTGAAGCCATCTGGTCCTGGGCTTTTCATCTTTGGAAGGTTTTTGATGATCATTTCAATCTCTTTACTTGTGATTGGTTTGTTGAGGTCTTCTATTTCTTCTAGGATCAATGTAGATTGTTCATGTGTTTCTAGGAATTTGCCCATCTCATGTATATTGTCTAGTATTTTTGGCATACAGTTGTTCATAGTATCCTCTTATGATCTCTCTTAGTTCTGTGGGGTCAGTGGTAATGTCCCTATTATAATTTTTTATTTTACTCATTTGTGTTTTCGCTCCTTTTTTCTTTGCCAGTCTAGCTAAGGTCTTGTTGATCTTCTCATAGAATCAAATTTTTGGTTTTGTTGATTCTCTTTATTGTGTTTTTGTTCTCAATTTCATTTATTTCTGCTCTGATCTTTACTATTTCTTTTCTTTTGCTTTGTTTGTGATTATTTTGCTGCTCTTTTTCTAGTTTCTCCAGGTGTGCAGTTAGATCTTCAATTTTAGCTCTTTCTTCTCTTTAAATGTAAGCATTGAGGGCTATAAATTTCCCTCTCAGCATTGCCTTTGCAGTGTCCCTTAGATTTTGATATGTTGTGTTCTCATTTTCATTCATCTCAAGATATTTACTGAATTCTCTTGCAATTTCTTCTTTGACCCACTGGTTATTTAAGAGTGTGTTGTTTAGTTTCCATATATTTATGAATTTTCCCTTTTTCCATCCATTATTGATTTCTATTTTCATTCTCTTATGATCAGAGAACATGTTTTGTGTAATTTCTTTTTTCAACCTTTCACTTTCAACCTGGTTGTGTCCTTATGTCTGAGGTGAGTCTCTAGTAGACAGCATATAGATGGCTCATATATTTTAAAAATATATTCTATCAGTCTCCATGTTTTTTGATTGGGGAGTTCAAGCTGTTAACATTCAATGTTATTACTGTAAAGGCAGTACGTACTTCATCTATTTTGTCCTTTGGCTTTCTGGTTTCATATCGTACTATTGTCTGTTTTTTTACCTTTTAATTTACCCTTCCAAATAATCTTTACTTCTACACTCTACTCCAAGTCTCTCACCCTTGTTTTTCCTTTCAGGTTGCAGCACTTCCTTTAGTACTGCTTGTAATTCTAGTCTTTTGGTAGCATACTCTCTCAGTTTTTGTTTGTCTGTGAAGACTTTAAACTCATCCTCATTTTTGAAGGATAGTTTTGTTGGATACAGAATTTTTGGCTGGCAGTTTTTCTCTTTCAGTGCTTTAAATAAATCATACCATTTTCTCCCCATGGTTTCTGAAGACAGATCGACACTTAATCATATTGAGGTTCCCTTGTATGTGATGCTTTGTTTTTCTCTTGCTGCTTCCAGAATCCTCTCTTTATCTCTGATATTTATCATTCTGAATAGTAGGCATCTTGGAGTAGTTCTTTTTTTTTTTTTTTTTTTTTTCAAAGATTTTATTTATTTATTCATTTATCCCCCTCCCTTGCTGCTTGCGCTCGCTGGGTCAGCCAACCACGCCATGTGGGCGGACCTGCCCTCACCAGGAGGCCCCGGGAACTGAACCTGGGGCCTCCCATATGGTAAACGGGAGCCCTACTGATTGAGCCACAGCCGCTTCCCATTGGAGTAGTTCTATTTGAATTTATTCTGTTTGGGGTGTGTAGTCCTTCTTGGATATTGATATTTATGCCTTCCATAAGGATTTGGAAGTTTTTGGTCATTATTCCCTCAAATATTCTTACTGCCCCTTTTCCATTCTCTTCTTCTTCTGGGACACTAATAACATATATGTTTTATGTGTTTTGCATTGTCATTCAATTCCCTGAGTCCCTGATCCATTTTTTTCTATTCTTTTCTCTTTTTCTTCTCCTGTCTTTTTCAGTTCAGATGTTCTATCATTGAAATCACTAGTTCTGTCTTCGAGCAATCCAAATCTGCTGTTTTGTGCCTGTAATGTACACCACCCCCCACAAGATGGCTCCTTTGTCTGTTCATTTTTGCTCATTGTCTGCTCATTGATTGTTTCTTCTTTAGGAGGTACTGGGAACCGAACCTGGGACCTCCCATGTGGAAGGTGGGTACTCAACTGCCTGAATCACATTTGCTCCCTCTAATATATTTTAAAGCTCATTCATCACGTCTTTCATTCCCATAAGCTTTATTACTTTTATTTTCAGGCTTTCAAGTAGTTCTTTATGCTTACCCAGTGTCTTCTTAATATCTTTTTATCTCTTTCATCATATTTTCCTTCAATTCTTTGAATTGATTATAATTAATTAGTTGTCTTAAATCCTGTATCTTGTCAGGATATTTGGTTTGCTCCTTTGGCTGGGCCATCTCATCTTGTTTCCTAGTATGGCTTATAATTTTTGTTGATGTTTAGGCATCTGAATATGTTGGTGAATTTACTCTTCTAATCAATTTCTCTCTCTTAACTAGTGTTTTTTTTTTTTGTTTTTTTTTTTGTTTTTTTTTAATAGCCCTTTTTTTGATTTTTGGTTCAACTTATTCTGAGTCTTTAAAATTGCCCAGCTTAAGTCATCAAAATTGGGCCAGGGACTCACTAATGTGATGCAGATTTTCTCCCAGGTGGTGGGGCTAAAGAGAGACCTAAAAGCAATTTTTCTCCTTGCAATTTCCTGGCCAGCCAGACGATGGCACTCATCAGTGACCCACACAGGTGTTTCTTTCAAACTCTACTTTCCTGTGTTTCTGGTCTGGCCAGAGCTGAAATTCAAAGCAGGCTCTGCTGGCCGAATTCACTGAAGAGAGCTCCTCAGACTCACCCATCCCCTTCCCTTGTAACAGCTGACAGGAAGGAAGACATCTGTTCCCCTCTCAGTTGGCTGTAGTGAGCCAGGGGTTTTATCCAGGCTTACTGTCTTGAGGGTGGATGGGAGTCCTTCGGCAGCCATGGAGATTTAGTAACTCACATTTATTGTTTTGGGTTTTTCATCTCTGTATCCCTCACCCTCCTGGGAGTTGTGCAGCATTGTCCTGCTCTGCTGACCCCTAAAGCAGCTCCCTCAGACAGCTTTTGGCCCTTTCACCATTGTTTTTGTGAACACTGTCCTGGTCTGCTGACCCCTAAAGCAGGTCTCTCAGACAGCTTTTGACTCTTTCTCCATTGTTTTTGTGAGAGAATTGCACCTGGCTTTCCTAATCCAACATAATTTTCCTGGAGCTCCTCCACATCTTCTCTTGAAGCCACTCCATCAACATGGGTTTCTTTTTCCCATTATCCTGCCAAAGCCTCTCAGCTTGCATACTTTATTCAGCAACACAAAAGGCCAAAACTTTGCTAAATAGTAATCACTGAATTTTCCTCAAGCTGTCCTGGATATAGGGTGAGGGAAGTGGGAGAAGAGACACAATTACAGTAAAGTAACCCTGCAAAGTGCTTATTATTCCCATTAGACAGATTGGAAAACTAAGGGTCAGAACTTATACATAAATAGCAGCACTATTCACAGTAACCAAAATGAGGAAGCAGCCTAGGTATCAATGGATAAATAAATGGATATATAAAATGTGGTATATCCATACAATGGAACATTTTTCCACCATAAAAAGGAATGAAGTTTCTGATAATTACTATAACATGGAAGAAACTTGAAAACCTTATGCTAAATGATAAAACCATATGTAAAAGGCTACATATTATATGTTTCCATTTATATAAAAGATGTCCAATAGGTAAATCAATAGACACAGAAAGCAGATTAGTGGTACCCAAGAACTGGGGGGAGTGGGGAATGGGGATTAACTGCCTAATGGCACTAGCTTTCCTTTTTGGGGGTGTCAAAATGGTTCTGGAACTAGATAGCAGTGATTGTTGTACAATATTGTGAATGTATTTAACATCACTGAATTGTACACTTTAAAATGGTTAAAATGGGAACCTTTGTTATATGTGTTTTACCACAATGGAAAACAAACAAAAACTAAGTGTCAGATAATAAGTTGTACTACTTATTAAGTAGTAGTACTACTTACCGGCTGGTTTACTTTGAACACCTGGCTACTTGAGCCTCAGACATTATTTTATTTGTAAGTGGGTAGACTATTATCTGCAGAGGGTATTACTGAGGTAGCCTCAAAAGAGTTGTTTTGGAGATTGAGTATAAAGTGCTGACAGTATTCAGAAGGCAATGGCAGGGACCATGTTCTGGATTCATGGGTTAACATTTTCCTAGGTCCCACCCTAGGCAAGGAAGCAATTCTTCCCAATGAAAGCTGTCAGCAGAAGCACCAAAGATCACTGGTAGCATAGGAACCACATGCAGACCCAGACAGGGCTACTTTCATGGGCTTGAGGGCAGAGCTGCCGGCAGCCTGCCTGGGGAGAGAGGGAGTTAAAGGAACAACTGGCCTTGCTCAAGAGATTATTGGAGAAAAGCAAATTCTTCTCTAGAAATCAATCAAATCATAAAGACTACAGTTAGAGAAAACTTTGAGCAATTACAGATGAATTATCTACAAATGTTGTTTTTGGCTTTTGGTATAGGACACACCATCCATAGATGATCAACCATCTGTAGAAAATAAGAATTTGGAGAGGATTAGAACAGACTCTGGCTAATGCTTTTCTTCTCAGAGACTACCATTAAAGATATTTAAATTAATTAATTGTACATCAGTGTTTTCCAAAGTTTACCCATTAGTGCATAGGTGTCATAATTTTTCTCCATAACTATTTATCATTTGTATTTTAATAATTGTTTTTCTTTAAAGAAATACCTTAAAAATTGCTTTCTCCTCACCCTATATATTTTATTTATGTAATGCACACCAAAGTTGGTACATAAAATAAAAAGTACCACCTAAAACCCTTTGACCCTTTGGGAAACACATTTGTCTATTACTGTCTTTACAAACCAATCCCAGCAAGTCATTTTCATAAGTCTTGATTTAAAGAATCCCTCCAGAATTGTTTTGCAGAGATACCCAATGCTTTATTCTCTTTAACCAAACTTCTTTCTCTAACACCCTTCCCCATCTCAGAAAATGTCAACTCCATTCTGTCAGTTCTTTAGTCAAAAAAACTTGGAAATCATCTTTGACTCCTATTTCTCTCACACACCTGAAACCCAGCAGGAAATCCTATTAGCTCTGCCTTCAAACATACCCATATTGTGACCACTTCACACCATATCCACTTCTAATGCTCTAGTTTAAGTCTCTTGCTTGGATATTTCAAGTCTCCAAATTAGTCTTACTGCTTTCTGCAGTGTGCTTTCCACATAGAAACTAGCTGATAAATCATGGAGTATGCTTTCTAATGGCCAGATCATGCCACCGCTCAGCTCAAAAATTTCTAACAACTTCATATCTCAGAGCAAAATACAAAATCCTTACCTTGATCTGTAAAGCCATTCCTGATCCCCATCTCCTGCATCTCTATCCCCCATTCCCACCCCCAACTCCCTCTTTCTTCTACTCATCCCAATCCTATCCATCCTTAAGAGGCAGCTCAAGGTTTACATCCTTTGGAGTAGTGGTTCTCAACCTTGGCTACATATTAGAATTACCTGGGAGTTTAAAAAAATGCCAATGCCAAGGCCACACCTCAGACTAATTAAATCAGATCCTAAATGGATGGAACTCAAGGTAATACTAGTGTGCAGCCAAGGTTGAGAACCATTGTTTTGGAGGGTTTCTATAAAATTTTCCAGCCTACCTGAATTCTCCTTTCTCTGAATTCCTTTTGCATTTCCCCTGTTTTCATGTGTCTTCATAATTTGTCTTGTTACTATGAAAATATACTCCCTGTGGGCATGGGATATTGAATATATATTTTTTCACCTCTCATATACAAAACAGTCTTGAATCAATAGAGTCTTGTAGTCTATGATATTCATATTGAACAATTCTTCTCCTAGATTGCATAAGCATGTTTTGCCATTGATAGCATAGAATTTATAATCCTTCTAATTTGGTAATCCTTAATCTGTTACTTTTGGCACAAAGTTTACACCCCTCCACATCTTGTCCACATTTCCCATTACTCCTTCTCTTGCTCTCTCTGTTCAAGCCTGGCCATCTTCCCTACTTTCAACCCATCAAGCACACTATTGACTGGAGGCCTTTGTGCTTGCTGGAATGCTCTTTCCCTAGACATAAGCATGACTTTCTTTCCACTTATTCAGGTGTCTATTGAAATATCACTTTATCAGAGAGGCCTGATCTGGTTTTCCTCTATCAAACAAGTTTCTTCAACCTCTTCACTTGCTTTATTCTTCTTTTTAGGGTTTAGCACTTAATAAATTATGTTTATTTTTATTGTGCTTTTCTACCTCCAATTTGAAGATGAGCACCATGAAAAGAAGAATTTTGTTTTGTTCACTATTCTATGACCAAGGCCTAAAATATTATCTGGAAAAGAGTATAACACTTAATAAATACTGAATAAATACCAGATACGATAAACACAGTCAAGATTCTGGTATTCAAAATGAGCAAAAGCCAAACAGGAAACACCACCCTCCCACAATGCATGTCTTCTACTTCATGCTTATGGCTATGCCTCATGTTACATGAGTGGTATTCTTAATCAACAACAGTCATCAAGAACCTATTGTATAGGATGATGCAAAGAGATACAATGAAGTAAAAGGAGATTAGACTTCAGGTGGTATAGGATAATTCTCCAGTTTTTAGAAAAATCACTCAAGACCAGACTTATAGAGGATGAGGTAGTTCAGAAATGAAGGTGGGCTAGAGTGGTCAAAAGAATGCTTCTTGAAAAGCATAGACCATGCCTTGTGTATTGAAGGAGTCTGTTCCATTTATCTATTGCTGTGTAACAAACTACCTAAACATAGTGGCTTAAAACAACCACCATTTTATTATAGCTCATGGTTTTGAGGGTCAGGAATTTGGGCAGAGCTTGACTGTGTTGATTATTAATTTATTAAATTTACCTGTCAATTGATATATGCTGGTTGGAGACTTTGAAATGATGTTTTGAGAGTTTATTTACAATCATTGAAAGCAGATGGTTCTGGAAACTTTACAAGTAATCACAGGCTCCTTAAAATCACAACATACATGTATTTCAAGATTAAATAGAAGCCCATTTTCTTCAAAAGTAATTTTCTACTACTTTCTCATAAAAATAAGAAAAGACTTAGCATTCATACTTTTCACAATATTGACCCCAAACCAAGATTTTTCTACAAATGATACTGCTTTCCAGAAAGTTTAAAAGACATCACAGAATAATGTGATATTAAAACAAATAGTCTCATCACCACAGAATATTTTACTTTTGAGAAACATTTTGCAGTATTTCCTTTGAAACCTGACTTTTATGCTATATTTCAATTGTGTACATGCTATATAAACACACCAGACTTAATCTAAATCATTCATATTTATGCAGTAGACTGTCTTATATGACCAGTTACCATGTACACTGTCATACAGTAATTGCAGAAATGGCAAAAGACAATCTTTATGAAAGACAAAAAAAATCTTTTTAATAAAAGGCAACTAACATTGCCCTAATTTTCATTAAAAATTACCTCTTTTCTCCTTTTTAGTGATACCCTTCACAGTATGTCATTACACAAAGATATTTACATCACTTATACTTAAGAGAGCCTTTTACATAGTTGCTTTCTTTTCTGATACACTGAACTTATCAAAAGTCACCAAGATTAGACTCCTAAAGTAGTTTCTGAATTTTGTCCCTATTTAAAAAGGTTTCTCTAGAATGATTTTCCTCAGACAAGTGTAGCATAAAGAACCAAAAGAAAATGAATGATACAACAAAGAATCTGAAACTTCTACCACTCAAAAGGTGTAACTGTATTAATAAGTTCCTTGAACTTTTCATTTAGGACAAGAAGTCAGAAAAACTTTGACTGTGAACATGAAAATAGAGCACTATTATTAATAGTAGGAAAACTCTTAACCTTACAGTAACAAAGTATAAAATCTTACAGAATAACACATAGCCAAAAGTATTAGAAATTCACTGTCTGATATTCTGATGCATTATTCTGAAAACATGTCTGATAGATACATACCATTAACATAAATAAAATATGGCATTTATTTCACAGAGAAAAAAGATAAGTTTCATCACACACACAAAAAAAACAGATTTACTGGATTTCAGCTTTGGTTAAGTTTAGAGATATATTTTAAAGATAAAAAAGCAAAACAAAATTCCCCTTAAAATAAGAGTGTGTATATATATATAAACACACACACCATTATTAATACACTTTATGCTCATAAAACATAAAACATTTAGAAACTTTTGAACTCTGGGAAGTTTGACTAGTTAATCTTTTTGACCTTAACATATTTCCAATTCCCTTTTGAGAATCACTTTAATGGTTTCAGTCTATCAGTCCAATATGGATGGAGCAGTTTTATTTCCTTTTGTTCTTCTTTGGTAGTACATTCTCCAAGCTGCTATCCATGCTGGAGTTACTGCTGCTGGAAGAGCTGGATTCTGAGTCTGAATCAGAGAAGGAGGAAGAGCTTGTGGAGGAAGCTGAAGATGATGAACTAGAAGAGCTTTCACCAGCATCACTATCCTGTGAGAAGGAAGAGGTAGATGTTTCTTTACTTTCTGAGGAAGAATCTCTGGCTGAACTGTCACTGCTATTGCTACTAGAACTGGTTACATTCTTAGACCTTTTTTTCTTGTTTTTTTTTTCTACATTAGTTTCTTCAATGCTTTTTTGTAATAATAATCTGTTTTCTTTTTCTTTTAAAGCTTTCTTTAGTTCTGCTGTTCTTCCCTTACCCCCCCCGCCCCACCCCTGCCATGGCTCCTTCGTCTGTTTGCTCATTGTTTTTGCTCATTGTTGGCTTGTATTTTTTTCTTTAGGAGGCACTCCTGTGAAGCAGATTTTTGGTAGGAGGGTGAGGAAAGGCATGCCTCCAACCCGGGACCTCCAATGTGGGAGGTGGGCGCTCAACTGCTTGAGCCACATCTGCTCCCTGCTTGTTTTTTCTTTTGTTTTTGCTCGTTGTTTATGCTCGTTGTCTTTGTTTGTTGTTTATGCTTGATGTCTGCATAAGTTGTTTGTTAGTCTTCTTTAGGAGGCACTGGGAACCGAACTTGGGACCTCCCATGTGGGAGGTGGTTGCTCAACTGCTCGAACCAAATCTGCTCCCCTAGTTCTGCTGTTCTTAAAGACCTGTGTAGGTAATTTCTTTTTTCTGTGCATTCCTAAGTCCAATGTTCAAATTCTAAGCATTTCTTGACATCTTACATGTTGCTTATTTTCTTATGCCTGTCTCTGGGCTATGAGCAGGTGCATGGGAGTCGCCACCTTAGCATGGCTCTGATGATGGAGGCTTTCCACGTTCTTCCTGCCGTGGCCTCCAAGGTCATTGTGGTTACCTCTGTACAAGCCTGTGCCTGGAGCCTGGAGGACTGATCACACATGGGCAAGGTTTTGTAGGCCAGGAGTGGAATTGGTGCATACTACTGCCACTCACTTTCTATTGACCAGACATCAGTGTCAACTATAGGGGAAGCCAAGAAGAAGAGGGAGGCAGATTTGGGTGAATCGCTAACAGTCCTTGCTATGGAAAATATGTAAAGAACCCAGTACATTTCCTGCTGTAAAGTCAGCATGCAACATAGCAGCTGCTGCTAGTATTATCACCATTACCCTTGGTACTCATTCGGTCTACAGACTGTGGTCTGTGGGCACATCCTTGCACTCCCTTTGCTGGAGCTCCTAGGCTCCCAAGGTAGAAGCACTTTAGACAAAGGAGGCCCCAGAGCTTTGGAGCCCAACTAGTAGCTAATATACCTCAACTGGCAACTCTGCAGCTCCAATCAGTGGGAAGACAGGAGAATCCCTAACCCCAGATTCCCATATGGCTGCATGTCTAGTTCGTGCCTGCTGCCAACCCTTCATTTTTTACTAAACACCTGTATGTACCGCTCCTACCTGCCTCGCACCAGATTCATTTTCACGCCAGTCCCATGGCAGTCACTATTGTGGCCTGAGCAAAACCAGAGACTAGCCCCAGGTTGGGAGGCTAGTTTTTGTTCCCGGAGCTGCTATTCTAAGTGACCCACCAATAACTGGGAAAGTGGCATCACGTTTCTTTATGAATTCTAGACTTCTGTGCCTCCTGCATGGCGATGATTGGGGAGTGAAGTAGACTTCAGAGACCTGTTAAAACATTAAATGTGCTTGCTTTCCTTTCCCTGCCTTTGATACCTGCAAACCTGGGCCCAAAATTTCAAAGAATGAACTTTTTACTAGGGACCCTAGTAACTTCCATGTACATTAAAATAGAAGCAACACTGCAAAAATCTGAGTTTGGGCTTTGCCTGGGAAGGGCATCAGGGAAAGTAAGCCCTGCTTTATTTGCTTCCCAGAACTACCAAGATGACTACATGCAATCAATTTTCGCCATCCAGTTACAACCTTTCTGGAAAAGTAGGGGCATCACATCTCCCAGAGCTTAACTCATGCATTGAAAATGGTTTTAACCTACATCTCTGTGATGGTCTGACCTGCAAAGTCTCCTCTCAGTGGTGTAGTTGATTTGGTGGGGAAAGAATTTAATATTTTCCCAATCAAACAGGACAGGCCGATCAGTCTGAGAAAATGAGTGATTCTTCCCAGACCATGTATGTGCATAATGGAGAACTGCAGGTATGACCTGCAAGGAATGGTAGGGTTTACCATCAGCAGGCTCAGCTGGGGCATGTCCAGCCCAAGATGTGTCCAGCCTAGGGCGCCCCGTGCATGCGCGACTAGCACGTAAGTAGTTAAGTTGACGAGCCTTGGCTCCCCTGGTTAGAGCATCCAGCCTCCAAGAGTTAACCTGCAGCGTTGCTCAGAAGAGCAGGGGCAGAGGATGCAAAAGCGTCCCAGCGCTCTGGCTTGCAGAGGGAATGACATGCGGTTTTGAACAAGCAGCTGCCGCAGCAGGTCTGGGTATGTAGCTTTGCTTTGATTGATGGTGGTTTGTTTTCTCCCGAGAGAACGAAGCGATGGTTGATCATGTTTGCAAACAAGATCCCTTGGACACTGAGAAGGAACAGATGTTTATTATCCTGCTGTTTATCATGAAAATAAGAAATGGGAGTGAAGGGGGGTGGGGGAGCAGATTCTCTATACTCATTTGTGTTTCTCATTGCAATGACAGGTTTACTTTAATTCTATCTGAATTCCAATGCTGTGTGGTCAGGTCATTTGAATGTCATGGTTACAGTAGAATTCAAAAGATATCTTTTTTGCTTTTCCTTCTGTGAATCTTCATATCTACCTTCAGAGATATGGGATATTTTTGAAGAGTTATTTGCTGAATTGGTGTAGTCAAGTGACAGAAATCCATTTTTCCCTCCAATTTGGAAGGCAAGATTCAAATCCTTAGACTTAGAGAGTAAACTTCTCCAAATTTACCATATGCCCGAGTGAGAGATGCATCATCTTCGATACGGCCTTTTTCTCTCTTAGAAACTTGCGATTTTAGTCTCAGGGTATGGGATGTGACCTGAAACAACCTTCAGAATCCCAGTTCTTTTAATAAGCCTACTAGATTTTATTATCCAGGCCTTCCTTTCACTTAAGTAACACACTGGGATGATTGGGTTCCTCTCTCTATTTTATAGATTTAAAAAATATCTGAGACCCAGAGTAAATTGGAACTACCCCCAATAATTTGGGTTTGATGGAATTTCCAAAAGATATAGGAATTTAAGTAAAGTTTGTCTAGATCTCATTCCAGCTCCATTCTGACACTGCAGTATCATCCACCAATTGATTATAGGACATTGATGCCTTTTTCCTAGTTAGTGCTTCTTGTAGATTTAAAACACTCGGCGCTGTTTGTCAAGCTTGCCGCAGAGTAGTCAAAACTGGACTTAAATTGACTTGAGTTATCTGAATATTTTCTTCGCCCCAGGGCCAGGGCTCATTGCTTCTCTTTTTTAGCCTGAATTTCCAAGCAATTGGAAACTCCTTTGGTAAATAAGTTACTTTTTGAAAATGCAAACACTACCTTAAAATTGAATGGTCAGTCATTCAAATTTTCTTACAAATCAGTGTACTATCTCTTTAAATTCACTCTCTCTGAAGCAATGGAGTTTTATCAGGGTTGAAGGAAAGAGTGAAGAGAATTTGGAGCCTGAGAACCGCAGGCTGGGGGCTGATGAGCAAAAGACACCTGGGTGGAGTGCCTTATCGGTGACCAAGGAGACCAGTTTGAGAATACTGAATCCTGGGAAGGGGGGCAACTGAGGTGCGGAAGCAAATGTAGAAGGCGTTCTATTGGCAGTGGAACTAAAGGTGTCTGAAAACTTCCCAGGTGCACATGGGTATTTCCATTTCAACTTCTTTTCTCTCTCTCTCTCTCTCTCTCTCTCTCTCTCTCTCTCTCTCACACACACACACACACACACACACACACACACAGAGAGAGAGAGAGAATTCTTGAGAACTCACCTGTGTCCTCCCACTTTGGAAAATAAAAGCAGACTTCTCACCCATCTGGAATCTTACTGTGGGGCACTGTCCCAAAGTGTATAAAAGCTCCCAGGGATGGGAAGTGGCTGTGGCTCAATCAGTAGGGCTCCCGTTTACCATATGGGAGGCTCAGGGTTCGGTTCCTGGGGCCTCCTGGTGAAGGCAAGCCCGCCCGCATGGCGTGGTTAGCTGACCCAGCGAGCACAGGCAGTAAGGGGGGGATAAATGAATAAATAAATAAAATCTTTAAAAAAAAAAAAAAAAAAAAAGGCTCCCAGGGCTCACAAGATTTCAGACGCTGCCAGACTGCATTGCCTGAGGAAGAGCCCAGCAGGAGCAAAGCAAACAGAAACTGGCCACAACTCATTTTGTCCAGGTTTCAAGCTAACAGCAAAGGCTCAGGTACCTTGTTTATCTGTCTGTCTTAGAATTACAATTAAAGAGTGTCATGGGGATAGGTTTTATGTATGAATGTGTTTATTAGAAATAAAAAATGAAGCCAGACATTTCCTGATTTAACTGGCTGATTTGATGATGAAGTTTGTTTGCCTAATTAAAGTCTATAGCAGATATTTCCTATAAATTTAATAAGTTAATTCTGTAGCTCAAAGTTTTGAACCAAAATATATTTAAATATGTATAAAATAGAATGTTAGATGACATGTCTTTTGCAACTATTTAAACCTAAAAATTTTAGACGTCATCTTAAAAAATGTGCAAGGGAGACATAATATTAAAAAAAAAGAAAACACTTTTAGGGGTTTTGTGAGCAAAAATTGTGAAGGCCAGAGGTGTGTATTATCCTTGAGGTGAGGTGAGCCTTGTCTGACAGGAATGCCTCTGGTCTTAGGCTGACCCCATTGTCTCCTCCTTGTTTTATCCTTCCTGTGTCCTTCTACTTTCCCCTCTGTATTAGTCAGCCAAAGGGGTGCTGATGCAAAATACTAGAAATCGGTTGGCTTTTTTTTTTATATATATATATATTTTTATTTTTTTTTTAAAGATATTATTTATTTATTCATTTATCCCCCCCCCCCCGCCGCCCGTGCTCTCTGGGTCAGCCAACCACGCCGCGCGGGCCGGCCCGCCCTCACCAGGAGGCCCCGGGAACTGAACCGGGGCCCCCCACATAGTAAACGGGAGCCCCACTGATTGAGCCACAGCCGCTTCCCTATATATATATATTTTTAAAGATTTTATTTATTTATTCATTTATCCCCCCCTTGCTGCTTGTGCTTGCTGGGTCAGCTAACCACGCCGTGCAGGCGGGCTTTGCCTTCACCAGGAGGCCCCGGGAACTGAACCCGGGGCCTCCCATATGGTAAACGGGAGCCCTACTGATTGAGCCACAGCCGCTTCCCTCGGTTGGCTTTTATAAAGGGTATTTATTTGGGGTAGAAGCCCATAGTTACCAGGCCATAAAGCGTAAATTACTTCTCTCCAAAGTCTATCGCCACATGTTGGAGCAAGATGGCTACTGACGTCTGCCGGAGGAGTTCAGGCTTCCTGGGTTCTTCTCTTCCCCGGGCTTGCCTCTCTCCAGGCTCAGGCTTGCTTCACTCCACAATACCAGCTGTAGACTATCAAGTGAATGGCTTGTCTCTTTCCCGGAGCCTTCTCTCCTTCCTCACGACCAAGGTCCTCTGTGGGCTTACTTTCCTGGGATCCAGCATCAAAACTCTGCATCAGAACTCCAATTCAAAAATT
This sequence comes from Tolypeutes matacus, assembly GCA_026826555.1. Classification (NCBI taxonomy): domain Eukaryota; kingdom Metazoa; phylum Chordata; class Mammalia; order Cingulata; family Chlamyphoridae; genus Tolypeutes; species Tolypeutes matacus. Next base: position 2,663,138 of record JAKSZT010037812.1, read on the forward strand.
CCAACTCTGTCCTTTGCCATGTCTTTTATCTTTGAGACCCCACCCATCAAGGGCGGGGCTCAATGACTACTGACATGGCCCAATGAAAGCCCCAATCATAACTATTTAATAATGTCCAGAGGAACAGACCAGTTTACAAACATAATCCAATATCTATTTTTGGAATTCATAACTATATCAAACTGCCAAACTGCTACACCCTCCAACTTTAGGGTTCTTTGATTTCCATTGTTCAGCCTCCACAACACTTCTATATGAATCAATTGGCAGATTTCTTTGATGTATTTAGTAGTTTTCTAGTGATTTGAAGATAGGGTGTGTAAGGGCAAAGCAAGGAATTTTAAGGCAAGGGTTAAAGAGGAGGAGGGCTTTTTTGTTTACTTATTTACATCTTTTGAGCACCTATCAAGTGTCAGGGTGGCGTGACTGCTGGACTCAAATGGGGTGAATTCAAATCCTATCTCTGCTGCTTATTAGCTCTTTGATCTTCCTTTAGCCTCAGTTGCTTATTTTGTAAAATTGGCATCCTGTGTGCCAACCACTGCGATGGTGAAGATACAGAGAGGAATAAGATGTGACTCTAACAGCAAATCGTCTAGTGGAGAATCATACACTCCTCAAATAGTAAATACCAGAAGAGGAGATTATGTAAAGTTTAGGAGGAAGAAGTGGGTTAAGCCACTACTTCTGTCTGGGGGAATCACCATCCTAATAATTACCGCTCTTTGAGCACTCTGCGTTTTATGCAGCACCATCATACCCTTCCTCCCTGCACGACCTCCACACTCCTGTGAAGCAGATTCTTGGTAGGAGGGTGAGGAAAGGCATGTCTCCAACCCCATCGCCTTGTTAGAGGGAAATGGCTGTGGCGTGAAGTGATACCTGAAAACCTAGCCTCATTATTTAAAGCAGGGAGGCCAAGAGCTAGTAGTTCTGAAAGGTCTATCAAATTGGCACCTTCCCAAAATCTTTCTGCAGTGAGACCTTTGGCAGTCTCTTCATTTTCCCCCTCAGAGAAAGGTGTGCCTAGTTCTTCTGCTAAAAGACAAGGTCAAGCCAACAGTGGGCAAGAAAAAATCTTTATTGCAAATACATTGCTGAGAAGGTAGAGATTAGGGGAAGAGGAGAGCTAATGGCGACCATCCCTGCCCTGGCCATCAATCAGGGCAGCCAACAGGAGTTCACCTTGCCTCAGGAAGGAGTGAGCGTGTACCTTTGAAACAATGATAATAGAAACTTTGAGCCAGCCAGTTATTCATTCATCCCCAGGATCAAGACTCTGAAATGGGAGAGAGGACAAAAACCAACCCCCATCACTGGATCACTCTAGAGAAAGGGTACTCTGGCACCTGGGCTTCCCAAAGCAAGGGACACTTTTGGCTGTGACACCAAATTGTGACATTCAGACCTCTTCTCATTCAGCCTGAGTGAATTTACCCCAGATTTCTCCAGAGAGGTTTGAGGTTATTTGGGCAGTGACAGTGGTGTATTGGAGTCAGTTCACATTGTCTTAGAGCAAATTTTGCACACATCTTCCCAACTCCATTTTCAGTGGCATCATCTAAGTAACTTGAAATTAATCGTGGTAGGAGTCAGATATCAGCTTCTCTCCCATACTCATTCTTTTACTGTTGCTGAGAATCTTGGGAGAAATGTTACATTCATGGGATCCTTGTTTTTGTACACGTAGTTACAAACTTTAGCCTTGCCCATCATTCTAATGCTTTTAGGCCTGGTGTTTATGCTAAAGGCCCAGACTCAATCCATTTTCTTCTTCTCTTCATAATCAATCTGTTTTCCCAAGTTTCCTTTTTGGTTAGTGGCACCATGATTTCCTCCCAGCCTCAAGAAATTGGAGCAATACTTGATTTCACTCTCTCCTTTGCCTCCCACATGAAGCAAAGGGCAGGTCCTACTGACACACTTCAACACTTGAATGTATTCTCTCCATTTCCACTGCCACCTCTATGTGTCACCTTGGCTCTGCTTCCCTCCTAAATGTTGTCTCACCTCTTGAATGGTTGGCTCCCTTCAGTCCGAGGGTGGCCATTAGAGTTCAATTTTTTTTTTTCCAGCTCCATACCTTTCTTCACCATTAGAGCACATATTGGGAAGAATTTAGAGGACCTATGTGGACTTCTCAGGAAAAAAATCCTTTGATCAATTAGTGATGCCTGCCTTGGCCAGGGGATATGGAAGAAGCATCTTTTCTTAGCCCCTCCCTGCTCTGTTTTCCCCACTACTACCAGATGAATATTTGCAAAATGCAACTCTATTCTATCACCTTACTCAAAAACGTTTAGGGACTCCTTTTACAACCTTCATAAAGTTTAAATTCCTTAGCCTGGCATTTGAGGGCTTCCAGACTCTGCCTGTAACATATCTTTTTGATTTTTTAAAATTTATTTAAAAAATTTTTTTTTGAGGACCAAAGATTGAACCTGGGACTTCGTACATGGGAAGCAGTCATTCAACCACTGACCTACAGCCTCTCCCTGTAACAAATCTTTTTAGAAGCATCTTTTATTGCTCCCCTACAAAAGCATATGCTAGGAAGCAGATGTAGCTCAAATGGTTTGAGTGCCTGCTTCCCATGTACGAGATCCTGGGTTCAATCCCTGATACCTCCTTAAAAAAAAAAAAAAAAAAAGCACATGCTAGTGGTTCTCAAAGTCACAATGGACCAGTGGGTGAGGTTGTAATCATGGAGCTGGCAATTAAACATAAGACTATATCCTCTCTTAGCTCCAGCATAAGCATGGCATAAATATGGGAGAGTGTCTAGTCTCATCTTCTAGGAGGTTCAGATAGAAAAAGATTGAGAACTGCTGCCCCAGTTCAGTCCAACCACACTGCTTTGCTAGTCTATGTATTTTGGCCTTTCCTGCCCTTGTACCTTGACTAATGACGGTACTTTTGTAGCTCTGCTTGTCAACATTTTTTCTATCCTTCAACGTTCAGGCTGAATTCTAGCTCTTTAATGAAGCGTCCCTATTTTTCAAACTAGATATGATGACTCCACTTTCTGAGCCCACATAGCCTTTTATTTAGGATCGTTGGGTTGTTTTTATTTCTTACCTGTCTCATCCTCCCCATGTAGATTATCAGCATGGAGGCCTTTTTTTTTTTTTTTAAATCTTCCTCTTTCATTGGGCTGCATACATAGAAGGCCCACCATGATCTGACCTCTTCTGACCTCTCTTGTTATGTCTTTCCTCAGTATCCCCTTTGCCAACTCTGTTCTGCCTAAACAAACTCAGAGTGTCCCAAACTCCATTTTCTCTCTCTTACCTTCAGGGTTTGCGCGTGCCATGCTTTCTTATCAGGTGAAGTAGATTGCCAAAATGGCACAATTCTTCACCCCTCCTTGTAGTCACACATTCTGCAATGTGAAGAAGTGGAGATCATTGCCCCTTGCCTTGACCTGGGCTGGCCCAATAATTTGCTTTGGTCAATAGAATGGAGCAGAAGTTCTAGTATGCCAGCTTTCAGCCTAGGCCTCAAAAAAGCTTGCATGTTTCCACTTGTTCTCTTGGAAGCTTGTACACGTGAACAAGCTCAGGCTATCCTGCCAAGAATGAGAAACTATGTGGAGGAGAGACAAGCTGTCCCAAGTGAGACCATCCTAGACCGGCAGCTTACAGCCAATCCCCCACCAACCCAGCAGTTCTCTACGGATGCATTAGCAAGTCCCAGATCAGCAGATCTGTCTACTGGGCACAGCCTAAATGTCCAACCTACAGAATCATGAGCTAAAAAATTATTTATTTTAAGCTATTAAGTTTTGGGGAGTTTTGTAATACAGTCAAAGCTAAATGATATACTAGGTTAACAGTCACTTTTCAGATCTTAACTTAGACATCACTCCTTTGGCAAAGTCATTTCTGACCCTCTTCTGAGTTAGGGCTCCCTCCTATGTCCAGAGGTACTCATAATGCTGTGTTATAATTACTTGGTCATTGTCTTTTTTTTTTTTTTTACTTTATTTTGTACATTTAATAATTGAAAATATAAACAATTAAAAACTAAAAAGTAAACACAGATGAATAAATATATATATTTCTCAATTAAATGTAATGGATACATATAATTTTTTTTTTTAGTCACACAAGATGTTACACAATATATTTGGTTCATAGTAACGCATTCATACAGTCTTTTTGTGTCTGGCTTGCTTCGCTCAACATAATGTCCTCCAGGTTCATCCATGTTGTCACATGCTTTACAACTTCATTTTATCTTACAGCTGCATAATATTCCATCGTGTGAATAGACCACAGTTTGTTTATCCATTTGTCTGTTGATGGACACCTGGGTTGTTTCCAGCTTTTGGCAATTATGAATAATGTTGCCATGAACATCGGTGTGCAGATATCTGTTTCTGTCATTGCTCTCAGCTCTTCTGGGTATATACCCAATAGTGGTATTGCAGAGTCACATGGCAAGTCTATATTCCACTTCTTTAGGAACTGCCAAACAGTCCTCCATAGTGGTTGTACCATTCTGCATTCCCATCAACAGTGAAGAAGTGTTTCTATCTCTCCACATTCTCTCCAACACTTGAAGTTCTCTGTCTTTTTAATAGTGGCCATTCTGATAGGTGTGAAATGATATCTCATTGTAGTTTTGATTTGCATTTCCCTAATCATGAGTGATGTTGAGCATTTCTTCATGTGTTTTTTTGCCATTTGTATTTCTTCTTTGGAGAAATGTCTATTCAAGTCTTTCATTGGGCATTGTCTTTATCTCACTTTAGATGGCAAGCATTTTGAGGGCAGGAATTTTGTTTTATGAATTTTTTTTACCTTTGGCCTAGCATAGTATCTGGTACTCTGTAGATGCTCTGTAATTATATATATATGTATATATATTAGGAGGTACTAGGGACTGAACCCAGGACCTCGTACATGGGACGCAGGTGCTCAAACCACTGAGCTACACCTTCTCCCCTTAATTAAGGAAGGAATGGATTAAATCAGAGGTTGCAGCTTGTGGCCTGTATATATTCAGTATCTCCTGCACTGTACTGACCTGAAGAGTGATTAAAAAAATTTTTTTTTTAAATTTCAAAGTTATTTGCCAACATTTGGGAACAAAGAAATTTGAGAGAAATACTTGGGTTATTAGTTTTTCCCTAAAAATGGAGAGATCCATTAACACTAGCCCTACCTTTCCTCACGGCACTCATGAGTGGTGGCTGTCCACATTAGATAGGGCACACACTTTCTGGTGCATTGATCCCCATTGTTTCTTCAACACCCCTTGTTAATTTATCATGACAACTGTGTTGTTTAGTTACAAACACCTGCATATTTCACTCACCTAGTTACCTGCTGAGAAGTAGCCAAGTCTTAGCGGAACTGCTGATAGATGAGCCCACTTATTTACCTCTCTTAAATGTGACAAAGGCAGCCTCATACTTCCTGGGCAAGATTTCTCTTTTTTCCATTTTAAACTTTTTGTTTTGCAATAATTTCAAACTTACAAGACATTTGCCTAAATAATACAAACCCTACACAGAGAACTCCAACATTTTGCCCGGGCAAGATTTTAAGCATTATTTATAGTCTCATTTTTCTTCTCCCAAACTGGTGCTTTTTCTCTCCCTCCAAAGGGTTTTCAAATATAATTCGGTTTAAAACCTGCCTAAAATAGAGCAAGATATTTTCTTTTGTCCCATAATTCAGGTTTGCTACTGTAAGAATTGTGGTTTGGCTGGAGGTATCCTCACCCAGCAGTGCTGGCAAGCCTGTTAGGAAAACCATGCCGGTTTTCTGATATTTTTAACCTTTAATGGTTCTCAAAGTAAAACCTGCTCCTGGTGACCTGTCTCCTTCAAGATGGATTGAATTAATTTTTCAGCAGTGGAGGTAAAATTAAGGGCTTTTTTTTAATTGAAAAGATTTATTTATTATTCTTTTTATCTCCCCCTCCCCCAGATGGTTCTCTTGTCTGTCTGCTCATTATTTGCTGGCCTTCTCTAGGAGTCACTGGGAACTGAACCCAGGACCTCCCACATGAGAGGCAAGTGCCCAACGGCCTGAGCTACACCTGCTCCCTGTGGGCTGTGGTGTCTGCTGGCTTGTGGCATCTGTTCATTTAGGCATCTGCTGGTTGTAGTGGGTACGGTATCTGCTTGTCCTTTTTAGGAGGCACTGGGACTTGAACCTGTGACCTCCTGTGTAATAGGCAAGTGCCCAACTGGATGAGCCACATGTTCTTCCCAAATTAAGGGCTTTTAATACTACTCATTCTATTGATAAAGTTTATAATCCAACGACTGGGTCTTTGGAAAAAGAAAACCCCCAGCCAATATATAATTCCAGGTGTTTTTTCTTAAAATAAAATTTTATTTTATTGAAGTACATCATTCATACATGAACATACATATGCAATAAGTGAATAGTAAAACTTGTGAATTTACTAAACAAATATGCTTATCATCATACAGGGCTCCCACACATTACCCCCACTACTACTACCTTGCATTGTTGTGAAACATTTGTTACAAACAAAAAAAGACCATCATTAAAACATTAGTATTAACTATAGCCTATATCTTACATTTGGTGTATTTCCCCCCCCAACCCATCCAATTGTTAACACCCTGCATTAGTATTATACATTTGTTACTATTTGTATTAGTCAGCCAAAGGGGTGCTGATGCAAAATACCAGAAATTGGTTGGTTTTTATAAAGGGCATTTATTTGGAGTAGAAACTTACAGTTACCAGGCCATAAAGCGTAAGTTACTTCCTTCACCAAAGTCTATGGCCACGTGTTGGAGCAAGATGGCTGCCAACATCTGCGAGGGTTCAGGCTTCCTGGGTTTCTCTCTTCCCGGGGCTCTGTTTCTCTCCAGGCTCAGCTCCTCTGTGTCGTCCACAAGGTCAGCTGTAGACTATGAGGCTATCTAGGCTTTGCCTCTCTCCATCAGGCCAGCTGTACACTATCAGGTGAATGGCTCATCTCTTCCCGGGGCCTTCTCTCCTTCCTCACAACCAAGCTCTTCTGTGTGCTTGCTTCCCCTGGCCCCAGCATTAAAACTCAGCTTCAGAACTGCAACTCAAAACTCTAACCCTGTCCTTTGCCATGTCTTTTTATCTTTGAGACCCTACTCACCAAGGGGTGGGACTCAATGCCCTAATGACATGGACTAGTTAACACCCTAATCATAACTTAATCATGCCCAGATGAACGACCAGTTTATAAGCATAATCCAATATCTATTTTTGGAATTCATAACTATATCAAACTGCCAAACTACTACACTATTCATTAGAGAACATTCTCATATTTGTTCTGTTAACCATAGTCCATCTACCACTGGATTCCCTGCATTATACAGCCCCATGCTTTGTATAATCCATTCAATGTGTACTCTCAGTGGTTCTCATTTTCATCACAGAGTTGTGCTGTAATCACCTCAGTCAGTTTTAGAACATTTTCATTACTCCAAAAGGAAAAATCTCATACCGTATTATATCCCCCTATTACTGTCCCTTAGAATTGATATAATATCTTCTTTGCCATTGCTGCAGAAATATTACAATGCTACTGTTAACTATCATCCATAAGTTACATTAGTTGTAATTTTCCCTTGTGTATTAGTCAGCCAAATGGGTGCTAATGAGACATATCAGATATTGGTTGGTCTTTATAAAGGATATTTATTTGGGGTAGAAGTCCACAGTTACCAGGCCATAAAGCGTAAGTTTCTTCTCTCACCAAAGTCTATTGTCATGTGCTGGAGCAAGACAGCTGCCGATGTTTGCCAGGGTTCAGGCTTCTTGGGTTCCTTTCTTCCTGGGGCTGCATTTCTCTCCGGGCTTAGCTCCTCTGTTTCCACCACAAGGTCAACTGTAGACTATCAGGCGAATGGCTTGCTTCTCTTCTCCTGGGACCTTCTCTCCAACATCAAAACTGCTTCTCAAAAACTGCTCCCTCTGTCCTTTGCCTTGCCTTTCATATTTGCTTCCCCACCCACCAAGGGGTGGGGCTCAACACCCTACTGATGTGGCCCAGTCAATGCCCTAATCAAACTTAATCATGCTCAGATTAACAGATTAGCTTACAATCACGATCCAATTATATTTTTGGAATTCATAATTACATCAAATTGCCAAAGGGTTATACCATGTATCACCATATTCTTAACACTTTATAAAAGAACATTCTTATACTTACACTATTATCCACAATCTTTATCCACCACCAAAATCACTGTCATACATTCCTTAGATTATTCTCTAGCTTCCTTTCAATTGACATTTATGTTCACAGACTACCCCATTCAGCCACAATCACATTTATAAATCAGCAATGTTAGTTATACTCACTATAATGTGTTACCACCAACTCTATTCATTACTGCAATTTTACAATAAACTTTATTAAAAATTCTACATATATTAAGCATCAGCTCCCAATCTCAACCCACATTCTTTCTCCTACTAACCTGTACTCTAGAGTTTACCTCTGTGAGTTTATTCATCGTATTTAGTTCACATTGGTAAGACCACACAAAATTTGTCTTTTTGTGTTTGGCTTATTTCACTCAACATATTAGCCTCAAGGTTTAACCATGTTGTCATATGCATTCCGATTTCATTTCTTCTTACAGCTGAATAGTATTCCATTGTGTGCATATATATATATACACAACACATTTTGTTTATCCATTCATAGTTTGATGGGTACTTGGGCTGGTTCCATATTTTAGTAACCGTGAATAATACAGCTATGTACATGTGCAAATGTCAGTTTGTGTCCTTGCTTTCAGTTCTGAATATATTCCTAGTAATGGGATTGCTGGACCATACAGCAGTTCTATATTTAGCTTTTTAAGGAAATGCTAAACTGCAAACTGTCTTCCATAGAGGCTGCATCATTTTACATTCCCACCAATAGTGAATAAGTATTCCTATTTCTCTACATCCTCTCTAGCACTTGTAGTTTCTGTTTTTTAAATTACTTTAAAATTTATTTTATATTTAAAAATAACGGCCATTCTATAAACTGTGAAATGGTATCTCATTGTAGTTTTTTTTTAAACATTTATTTTTATTTATTTATTTCTCCCCACCCCCTTGTTTTTCACTTGCTGTATCTGTTTGTCCTACTTGTTTCTTTAAGAGGCACTGAGAGCCAAACCCGGGACCTCTGATATAGGAGGGAGGTGCCTAATCATTTGAGCCACCTCCTCTCCCTGCTTTGTTGTGTTTCTCATTATGTTTTTCCTCCCACCATTTCTTGTGTCACCTTGTTGCGTCAGCTTGCCGCACCTGCTGGTCATGCCAGCTCGCTGTCTTCTTTAGGAGGCACAGGGATCCGAGCCAGCGACCTCCCATTTGGTAGGCAGGAGCCCAGCCGCCTGAGCCACATCTGCTTCCTTCATTGTAGTTTTGATCAGCTACTGATGTTGAACATTTTTCCATGTACTTTTTGGCCATCTGTGTTTCCTCTTTGGAAAAATGTCTATTCAAGTCTTTTGCCCATTTTAAAATTGGGTTGCTTATTTTTTTTTTTATCATTGAGTTGTATGATCTCTTTATATAACATGGATGTAAAACCCTTAGCCATAATTCCAGGTTTTAAAGAGGAGCTCACCAAGGCTGATTGATGTTCAGCAGGAATAATTGGTACAGACTTATCAGTTATTTACTCCAGCATCTGTTCTGGTTGGTCATTGCTCAGGCTGAACCAATAGTTAAATATTTTGAATATATCAACCTAGGGAGTGTCTGACACATTGGAATGGAAAAATTACTAGTCTTCAACTGTGTCCTCAACTTTGGATTCATTTGTGAGGCAGCAGCTGTTCACAGCTCTGTTCAACCAGTCATCAATTCCTTTATGTAAACACCAGTGCAATTACCCAATTCAGAAGAACCTTTATCTCTTATCTCTTGGTGTAACCAAGGTTCAGCTCATCTGGGTGTGGAAAGACAGCTCAGCCTGTTCTCTGATTAATGAAGTGATTTAGTGAAGTAGAACCTGCTTTAGTTTCATTAGTCCTGTCTAAATTGGCTTTTATCACTGTATTAGTCAGCCAAAGGAGTGCTAATGTAAAATACCAAAAATGGGTTGGTTTTTATAAGGATATTTGGGGCAGAAGTCCACAGATACTAGGCCATAAAGCATTAAGTTTCTTCTCTCACCACGGTTCATTGTCACATGTTAGAGCAAGACAGCTCCAGCATTTGCCAGCGTTCAGACTTCTGGGGTTCCTCTCTTCCCAGGGCTCCGGGCTTAGCTCCTGTTTCCTCCACAAGGTCAGCTGTAGATGATCAGGCAAACGCTTGCTTCTCTTCTCCTGGGGCCTTCTTTCCAACATCAAAACTGCTTCTCAAAAGACTGCTTCAACTTTCCTTTGCCTTGCCTTTTATATTCAATTCCCCACCCACCAAGGGGTGGGGCTCAACGCCCTAATCCTAACCTAATCATGCCCAGTTTAACAGATCAGTTTACAAGCATGATTCAATTATATTTTTGGAATTCATAATTACATCAAAGTGCCACAATCACCATCTCAATCAATGGCCCAAGATGATAAGTCCTCCTGCAGGCACTATCCCTCTAGGTAGATGCGCTTCGGCAAGAACTTTTCCTTTTCACTCTGGGTGTTAAGGGGATTGTCCTAGGGAGCAAGGTATACAAAACGAAGCAAGAGAGAATGTGAGAAATGCTTTGTGTTCACTCTCTGTCATAGGAATATTCTGGTTCCCCTTACCTTTTGTTTCTTGGCTGATCTAATGGTGTAAGGGGGGCCGGGAGGGGCAATTCTCTGTGAATGACAGTTATCCAACCTACCTGGAGAAGGTGGTTGCCAGGTCATTTGCTCCAGACAGGTGAGAGAGAAGTTCTTACCAGTCAGGGTTCCTCCTCAGTTTGGTTTTTCCCAGTACGAGGAAGACAATATGCCTTTGTGTCAAGTTCCACTAAGGTTCTTTAATCCCCTTGGCCAGAGAAAATATTGAGTCAAACTGGACTTTGATACAAGTAAATTGCATTCTGCTTCTCTTGGTCCTTTCTTTTCCAAATTCTTTCAAAGGACAGTGTACTACTTTTTCCACAAGGAGACAGTACACATGGAAGATGCTAAGAATCTGGGATTTATGTGGAGGGTAAAAGTTACATCTAAAGATATTGTCACTCTGTCCCTGAAATGATGATAAATGCTGCTGCAGCCTGCTTCCCCCCCAATCTACCTTCATAATCTTGTATGACAAATAGGTCAAATTTGTCATTGCCAAAGGCAATAAATTCCTGTCTTTGGTTTTGGAAAAAGATAAATAATCAGAGAATGATTTCCAAATACTCTGAAAAAGGTTATATAGCCCCACAGTGTTTATCTAACAGTGGGGAAGTAGAGAGGTTTTGCAATTCCAATTCTATCTAGATTTTAATTCTCCCAGGATGCTTCAAATATAACAAAAAGATGCTTCTTCCTACCAAGGCTGAGTTTATCAAACTCAAATAGAGAGTATTTAGAACCAAGATGACTATACCATAGGGTTTAAAATGCACAGAACCTATCACTCTTGGGCATTCAGCCTAACTAATATAACTCATTTGTATCATGCTATAGACTTAGCAAAAAACTTTATTTTATATTGTCTATATGACAGTCTTTCAGGAAGGCAGGTTTTCTGTTTATCTCCATTTGCCCAATAAGAATAAAGAAGCTCAGAGGGTTTAATGTCACAACCCAAAAGCCTCAATCTTCAGACTCTAAATCCCAGTCCTTATTATACCCTCAATGCCTCTCTTTATCTTTGCCCTTTGTTTTGAAGATAGGACTGTGGTACTGTTGGGGAGGAAAAAAATCTGCATCCTGGAGTGTTTTTTCCACCCTTTCTGAGAAAAAGCAGAGGTATCAGCATCTACTTGCACCCTTCACTGGGAACATGGTTGTGACAGTTGGAAGTTCTTTTATGAATCCCCAAAAGAAAAAGATTATGTTTTTTAACTAATCCATTCCTGTGGGTGTGAGACCCTTTTGACTGGACTACATCAGTAAGGTGTGACTCAAGTTGAGTCTCCGCCCTCTTTTTGGGTCTTATATAAATGGAGACACAGAGAGAGACACACACAGGAAAAGGGAGCACCACCATTTTTGAGCCTGCCATGTGAGAGAGGACTCGAGGATCTCTAGCAGCCGAAGCTTAAGCATGAAGTTCCCAGGAGTTTGCAGCCTTATAGCCCATAGCTGAACTCAGCCAGAAAGCTGAGCAGCCAAGACTGAGAGAGGAGGCCCAGGAAGATACAAGCCCTATTCCTGGTTGCCCACAGCTGAGCTCCAGGAGACAGTAGATTCTGGATGGGAAGGCAGAGACCTCGACAGAGCTCAGCAGCCATTTTACTTCATCATGTGGCAGGACCACAGAATCACCAGTAGTTGACTTTGGTGAGAAAGCATCTCTGCTGATGCCTTGATTTGGACATTTTATGGCCTTGGAACTGTAAGCTTTTACCCTAAATAAAATTCCCGCTATAAAGCCAATCCATTTCTGGTACTTTGCATTGGCAGCCCCATGGCAAACTAAGACAATGGGCTTTGTGAACTCCCCTAGGAAAAGAGAACTATGGTATGCTCCTCTGGCATCTGTTTTCCTCCCACACCTTGCCACTGTGGTTGGAACTGGGACCTCCTTTCTGGAATCAACCTGGGACCCCTAAGGCATTGGAGCACACCCCTAGTCACATTCTTAGGCTCAGCCTATGATGGGTGCAGAAGGGGTTAAGTAAGAAACACCCACTCCAGTTTGGAACAGAAGGGACCTTTCTTCTACTGCTTTTGGTTTGAGGTCAGTGTTGAACTGAGATGACAAGTAAAAAGGTGAATCTATAGTCAGATCATATTGGGACTGCTTTGGGGCTCAAAGGAATTTTTCCATCCTGTGCAGCACACAGGAGGCGGTGAGGTGCCACTATAGCAGCTATGTAGACTTAAAACTACTTTCTTTTGGACCAAATGAAAAATTCCTTGTGCCAGTCTGCTCATCACTTTTAACTTTGAAATTATTCTCCTTTTTACTGTTCACATTTCTGAATCCCAGCTTGATTTCTTCTGAATATTCTAGAATGATGTAAAGCAGATAGGAATGTATGTGTATATATTTTTGCACACTTGCACATCAAATAGATATATATAGTATAATACGTGGTCCTTTTGTGAAGCCTAGAACTCAGAAGATTGCTTTTTCTTTGCCTATTCTGAGTAACTGCAGTGCTTTCTTAGGGAAATGACAGGGCAAAACTATTTTTCTATTGACTTTGGGCTGTATTTTTACACTAAAAATACATTTTAAAAAATGGATACTTTAATTTTTTAAATGAGAATTTCATTCCCACATACTTTGAAATCTTAATGATAAAAAAAGGAAAACCAAACTAACCAACCAACCAAACAAACAAAAAAACTGTTCCCAGAAGCAGTTTGGCATACAGTGCCCAAGGATTGGAATGTAAATAATCTCCAGTCAGGCCCAGTGGCCACTTTTGTGAGATTTAGCTTGGACAGGTTCTTACTTGGAGAGAAGAGAATCCATTCCAGCTAGCTTAAGAGGAAAATGACTTTTTGAGGGATAAAGTAACTCATAGACTCATTGGACTGGCTAAAGATTGAGAATTGAGACTGAGTGTCCAAGAACAACTACTCAAAGCAAACTGCAAAATTGAGCTGCTAGTCAGGAAGGGGCTGCTTCTGCCATGGTCATAGAATAAGGAAGCCCACAATGTAGCATCTGGAAACTGCCCCCTCAGAGCCACGCTGCCATAACTCAAACCAGTAAACATGTCCATGCCCTTCCTCTTTCCCCAAGAGGCTCAGTTCTGTGTCCTAGTCTAACACTAGTGCATCTGAAAGACAGAACCTAAACTGCATCTGGAACTCTAGCCAGATGGGAGTCAGCCTCTGTACACTAGAAGGGATTAGAAAGGCTATTGAGAGAAGAACTCTAGGATCTGCCCACCTCTCTCCTGTCGATCAGCACATCCAAAACTTAAAGAACAAAACTTATTTCATCTCCATCTGTTTTCCTATCCATCTTCCCATTCATCCATCCATTCATTCATCCATCTGTTTTATTTTTTATTGCACTTTTTGTACCATTTCTTTTCTTTGTTAAAAATCTGTGTTTTAGAATGCATCTCTAAAAGGCAAGAATTAAGTGTAATCACAATACCATTATCACACCTAACATTTTAAACAATAACACTTCAATATCTTTAAATAGCTAGACAGTGTTCAAATTTCCTCAATTATTTCATAATTTTTAAAACAGTTTGTTTGTTTGAATCAGGTTCCAAATAATGGTTTTGGGTTTACAACATAAAGTTGATTGATATGTCTCTTAAGCATCTTTTAATCTATAACTTTCCTCTCCTCCCCTCCCCTTTCTTCCTCTCTCCCCTCTTTCCCTCCCCTCTCCCCTCTTTCCCTCCCCTCCCCCCTCTTTCCCTCCCCTCTCCCATTCTATCCTTTCTTCCCCTGGCCACTCTCCATCCCTTGCTCCCTCCTCTCCTGTCTCCTCACTTCTTCCTCTTCCCTCCTCTCTTCTCCCTCTGCTGCTTCTTCTTGCTCTTTCTCTTCTTCATTTTCATATTAGTCTTCTCTCTTTCCACTTATGGTTTGTTTAAGAAACTGGGTCATTTGTCTTCCAGACTTCCCCACAGTTGGGGTTTTGCTTACTGTAACCCAATAGTGTCCTTCAATATATTACATTGTCTTTGTTGTTGGTTTTTTTTCTCTTCTTTTTTTTTTATTGAGGTACCGGGGCCAGGGATTGAACCTGGAACCTCATATTTGGGAAGCTGGCACTCAACCACTGAGCCACATCAGCTCCCCATTCCATTATCTTTGTATTTTCTATTTCCTATAAGTAGGCTCTTAGATCTAGGGGACTGGTCTGATTTAGGTTTAATTTTTTGGTAAGAATACTTGAGAGTTGTGTGTGATATAAGCAGCCATTGATGATCATTGCTAGATCCATTATTTCATTAGGGGGTTGCAAAACGTTTAGATTCCAAGTCTATCATTCCTCTTCATTTAGTAGCTCAAATACTTCTGTAGTGAGAACCTGTCCCTCAGCAACAATTTGGCTTTCCCAAGGTACATAGGAAAAGCCGAGTAAACACTTGATTTCTTGACTTTTCCCCTTTATATTTTCCCCAATTTTTAGAATAACACATAATTTCCCTAGTGATGGATATAGGATGACTGAATACCTGAAATAAACTTGTTTCTCTCCCAGTTGCTAGGATACAAAGGAAAGAATTATATGTAAATTAGAAGGTAATGAGATTCAACCCATTCTTGGTGCCAAATTCTGGTTCTTGTGGTTGAGAATATCCTGTTGAAGCAATGAAGTATAAAAACCAGCTTCAACAGGTTGGCCAGACCTGCACAGAAAAAACCCTTTATTGTCCTCACTTCAACTTGTTTAATTAACATAGTAAAATTCCCACCCAGGGGTGGAGTTATCCGCCCCTTTTTTGATTATGCAATGTATGTGCAAGCATGATTTCCTGAACATACTAATCATACAATTATGTAACTAGCTATGTGTGTTCATCCATATGCATGAAAGCTAATGCATAATCAAAGCAAATGCTAAGTAGTATCTTAGGTATTTAAGCAAGAATAAAACTGCAACACAAAGCGTGGGGTCTGAGTCGCTTTAGACCGACCTTGGCTTCTGTCTGTAGACATAATAAATGCAGGTTCTGCCTAACTCTCCGTGTTAAAGTTTTCTCTTTGGTTATTGCCAAAGGCCCAGCTTTGGGGCCTAACACTAGCATCTTTTAAAGGTGACCAGTGAGTTTTTTTCTTTTCTTTCTTTCTTTCTTTTATTTTTTTTGCAAGGAAACAAGGACATTTATTTGGGGTCTTAGTATGGCATTTCAGGGAGATTCAAGTAGCAACCAAAATTGTGTTCTGTTTTGGGATTTCTAGGAAGGGTCTTTAAAGAAAAAGATTATATAAATTTTTGTGGCTTGTGGATATTTGGGATACTCCAATTGTCCTTCAGGTTAGAACATTTACAGAGTTCTTTATTTTGGTTTCTAGTGTCTGGAGGCCCTTAGGGTTTTGAGTAATATTGTTGCCTAAGGCTTTGCATACATTGGCAGTTCATGATATCTGGAACTACATAGGAGTAAGCTCCAGAATGACCTCCTTTCAAATACTTTAGCCACATTAACTCTATTTTGTTTTTACAAGAGGAAAAAATTCCAGATAGTGGGAAGCTAATCCTTTTTTTAAAACTTTATTTTGTACATTTAATAATTGAAGATATAAACAATTAAAAACTAAATACTAAACAGATAAATAAATATATACATTTCTCAATTAAAGTACTGAATACATATAATTTTTTTTTTTTGAATCAAACAATATGTTACACAATGTATTTGGTTCACAGAAACGCAATCATACGGTATTTTCTTTTTGTGTCTGTCTTGCTTCACTCAACATAATGTCCTCCAGGTTCATCCATGTTGCCACATGCTTTCCGACTTCATTTCTTCTTACAGCTGCATAATATTCCATCGTGTGAATAGACCACAGTTTGTTTATCCATTCATCTGTTGATGGACACTTGGGTTGTTTCCAACTTTTGGCAATGGTGCATAATGTTGCTATGAACATCGGTGTGCAGATGTCTGTTCGTGTCACTGCTCTCAGTTCTTCTGGGTATATACCCAGTCGTGGTATTGCAGAGTCACATGGCAAGTCTATATTCAACTTCTTTAGGAACTGCCAAACAGTTCTCCATAGTGGTTGTACCATTCCCACCAACAGTGAAGAAGTGTTCCTATCTCTCCACATCCTCTCCAACACTTGTAGTTCTTTCTCTTTTTAATATTGGCCATTCTGATAGGTGTGAAATGATATCTCATTGTAGTTTTGATTTGCATTTCCCTAATCATGAGTGATGTTGAGCATTTCTTCATGTGTTTTTTTGCCATTTGTACTTCTTCTTTGGACAAATGTCTATTCAAGTCTTTTGCCCATTTTTTAATTAGGTCGGTTGTCTTTTCATTGTTGAGTTGTAACATCTCTTTATATATCCTGGATATTAAACTCTTATCAGATAAGTGATTTCCAAATATTTTTTCCCATTGAGTTGGCTGCCTTTTCACCCTTTTTGACAAAGTCCTGTGAGGTGCAAAAGTGTTTAATTTTGAGGAGGTCCTATTTATCTATTTTTTCTTTCATTGCACGTGCTTTGGGTGTAAGGTCCAAGAAACCACCACCTACTACAAGATCTTGAAGATGTTTCCCTACATTTTATTCTAGTAGTTTTATGGTCCTGGCTTTTATATTTAGATCTTTGATCCATTCTGAGTTGATTCTTATATAGGGGGTGAAATAGGGGCCCTCTTTCATTCTTTTGGTTATAGATATCTGGTTCTCCCAACAGCATTTGTTGAAGAGACTATTTTGTCCTGTTTACATGGACATGACAGGTTTGTCAAAAACCAGTTGACTGTATAGGTGAGGGTTTATTTCTGGGTTCTCCATTCTATTTCACTTATTGATGAGTCTATCTTTATGCCAGTACCATGCTGTTTTGACCACTGTAGCTTTGTAATATGTTTCAAGGTCAGGCAGTAAAATGCCTCCCACATCGCTCTTCTTTTTTAGAATGTTTTGGCTATTCGGGTGCACTTACCCTTCCAAATGAATTTGGTTATTGTCTTCTCTAATTCTGTAAAGTAAGCTGTTGGGATTTTGATTGGTATTGCATTGAATCTATAAATCAGTTTGGGTAAGATTGACACCTTCACGATATTTATTCTTCTAATTTATGAACACGGAATGTCTTTCGATTTGTTTAGGTCTTTTAAAATTTCTTTTAGCATTGTTTTGTAGTTTTCTGCATATAGGTCCTCTACTTCTTTGGTTAAATTAACTCCTAGGTATTTGAGTCTTTTTGTTGCTATTGAAAATGGAATATTTCCCCTGATTTCCTCCTCAGATTGTTCAGTACTAGTGTACAAAAACATTACTGATTTTTGCAAGTTGATCTTTTATCCTGCCACTTTGCTGAACTCATTTATTAGCTCAAGTAGCTTTGTTGTGGATACTTTAGGATTTTCTAAGTACAGGATCATGTCATCCACAAACAGTGAGAGATTTACTTCCTCTTTTCCTATTTGGATGTCTTTAATTTTTTATTCTTGTCTAATTGCCCTAGCTAGAACTTCTAGTACAATATTGAATAACAATGTTGACAGTGGGCATCCTTGTCTTGTTCCTGATCTTAGAGGGAAAACTTTCAACCTTGAATATGATGTTGGCTGTGGCTTTTTCATTTATACCTTTTATCATATTGAGGAATTTTCCTTCTATTCCTATCTTTTGAAGTGTTTTTATCAAAAAAGGATGCTGGATTTTGTCGAATACCTTTTCTGCATTGATTGAGATGATCATGTGGTTTTTTTCCTTCAATTTGTTAATGTGGTGTATTACATTGATTGATTTCCTTATGTTGAATCAGCCTTGCATTCCAGGAATAAATCTCACTTGGTTGCAATGTATAAGTCTTTTGATATGGTGTTGGATTTGATTTGCAAGTATTTTGTTGAGAATTTTTACATCTATGTTCATTAGAGAGATTGGCCTGTAATTTTCTTTTCTTGTAGTGTCTTCATCTGGCTTTAGTATTAGGGTGATATTGGCTTCATAAAATGTGTTGGGTAATTTTCCCTCCTCTCCAATTTTTTGGAAGAGTTTAAACAGGATTGGTGTTAATTCTTTTCAAAAAGCTTGGTAGAATTCACCTGTGAAGCCATCTGGTCCTGGATTTTCCTTTGTTGGGAGAGTTCTGATGATGAATTCGATTGCCTTAAATGTGATTGGTTTGTTAAGTTCTTGTATTTCTTGTAGAGTCAGTGTAGGTTGCTTGTGCATTTCTAGGAATTTGTCCATTTCGTCTAGGTTGTCTAGTTTGTTAGCATATAGTTTCTCATAATCTCCTCTTATGATTCTTTTTATTTCTGTGGGGTCATTTGTAACTTCTCCCCTTTTTTTCTGATTCTATTTATTTGGATCTTCTCTCTTTTTTTTTTTCTTTATTAGTCTCTCTAGGAGTTTGTCAATTTTATTAATCTTCTCAAAGAATCAGCTTTTGGTTTTGTTGATTTTCTCCATTGTTTTTTTGTTCTCAATTTCTTTTATTTCTGCTCTAATCTTTATTATTTCTTTCCTTCTGCTTGCTTTGGAATTGGTTTGCTGTTCTTTTTCTAGTTTCTCTAGTTGTTCAGTTAAATCTTTGAGTTTAGCTCTTCTTTTTTAATATAGGCATTTAGGGCTATAAATTACCCTCTCAAGACTGCCTTCGCTGTATCCCTTAAGTTTTGATATGTTGTGTTTTCGTTTTCATTTGTCTCAATATATTTACTGATTTCACTTGCAATTTCTTCTTTGATCCACTGATTATTTAGGAGTTTATTGTTCGGCCTCTACACATTTGCAAATTTACTTTTTTCCTGTGTATTATTGATTTCCAGTTTTATTGCATTATGATTTGAGAGGGTGCTTTTTATAATTTCAATCTTTTTATATTTATTGAGAGCTGCATTGTGACCTAACATGTGATCTATCCTGGAGAAAGATCCATGGGCACTTGAGAAGAATGTATAACCCTCTGAGTTTGGATGCAGTGTTCTGTATATGTCTGTTAGGTCTAACTTGTTTTTTTTTTTTAAAGATTTTATTTATTTATTCATTTATCCCCCCCTTGCTGCTTGTGCTTGCTGGGTCAGCCAACCACGCCGCGCGGGCGGGCTTGCCTTCACCAGGAGTCCCTGGGAACCGAACCCGGGGCCTCCCACATGGTAAACGGGAGCCCTACTGACCGAGCCACAGTCGCTTCCCTAACTTGTTTTTCATATTGTTCAAGTTCTCTGTTTCCTTGTCTATCTTCTGTCTAGTTGTTCTATCTAATGATGTGAGGAGGGTGTTGAAGTCTCCAACGATTATTGTAGAAATGTCTATTTCTCCCTTCAGTTTTGCCAGAGTTTGTGTGATGTATTTTGGGGCACCCTGGTTAGGTGTATAGATATTTATGACTGTTATATCTTCCTGGTGGATCATCCCTTTTATTGGTATATAATGGCCGTCTGTGTCTCTTATAAATTTTTTTCATTTAAAGTCTGTTTTTACTGATATTAGTATAGCTAACCCTGCTCTTTTCTGGTTACTATTCACGTGGAGTATCTGTTTCTAACCTTTCACTTTCAGCCTGTTTGTATCCCTGGGTTTAAGGTAAGTTTCTTGTAAGCAGCATATGGATGGTTGGTTTTTTTAAATCCATTCTATCAGCCTGTATCTTTTGACTGGGGAGTTTAGTCCATTCACATTCAATGATATTACTATAAATGCACTATTTACTTCCTCCATTTTGTTCTTTGGTTTTCATATGTCATCTTGTTTTTGTCTGTCTTTTTACTCTTTTGGTTATCTTTTCTGCTATTCTTTCTTCTAAACTCTCCTCCAGGCCTCTCTCTACTGTCTTTTTCTTTCAGGTTCTAAGGCTTCCTTTAATATTTCCTGCAAAGGTGGATTCCTTTTTTCAAACTCTCTTAGTTTCTGTCTGTTTGTGAATATTTTATACTCACCTTCATATTTAAAGGACAGTTTTGCTGCATAAAGAATTCTCATCTGGCAGTTTTTCTCTTTCATTTTCCTAATTGTATCATACCACTGTCTTCTCACCTCCATGGTTTCTGGAGAGAAATCTGTGCTAAGTCTTTCTGGACGTCCCTTGTACATGATCGTTTGCTTCTCTCTTGCTGCTCTGAGAATTTTTTCTTTATCTTTTACATTTGACATTCTGTGTAGTGTGTGTTTGGGAGTAGGTCCTTTTGAATTTATTCTGACTGGGTTATGGTATGCTTCTTGGACATGTCAGTTCATTACTTTTGTGAGAGTTGGGAAATTTTCAGCTATTATTTCCTCAAATACTCTTTCTGCCCCTTTTCCCTTCTCTTTTCCTTCTGGAACTCCCATGACATGTATGTTGTTGCATTTTGTGTTGTTGTTCAACTCTCTAATACCCTGCTCAATTTTTTCCATTCTTTTCTCTCTCTGTTCTTTTCTCTCTTCAATTTTAGCTGTTCTGGCTTCAGTATCACTTATTCTTTCTTCTATAATTTTTTTTTTTATTTATTTTTTATTTTTTATTTTTTATTTTTTATTTGTTTACCGGGAGGTCCCAGGGATCGAACCCGGGTCCCTCCATATGGGAGACGGACACCCAACCATTTGAGCCACATCCATTCCCCTCTATAATTTTTGAGTCTGCTGTTGTATGCCTCAAATGTGTTTTTTTTGTTTGTTTGTTTTGTTTTTTAATTTTTAAAGATTTTATTTATTTATTCATCTATCCCCCCCCTGCTGCCTGCGCTCGCTGGGCCAGCCAACCACGCCGTGCAGGCGGGCCTGCCCTCACCAGGAGGCCCCGGGAACCGAACCCGGGGCCTCCCATATGGCAAACGGGAGCCCCACTGATTGAGCCACAGCCACTTCCCCTCAAATGTGTTTTTGATCTCACCTATTGTATCTCTCATTCCCATGAGCTCCATTACTTTTCTGTTCAGGGTTGCAAATTCTTCTTTGTCTTCTCTCAATGTCTTTTTGATGTCATTTTTCTTTTTAACCATATATATTGCCTTTCAACTCATTAATTTGATTTTGGAAATTTGTACACATCTCGCTGATTAGTTCTCTCAAATTCTGCATCTCTTCTAGGGCTTGATGTGTTCCTTTTCTAGTCCATGTCTTCTATTTTCTTAGTATGGCTCATAATTTTTTTTTTTTTGCTGATTTCTAGGCATCTGATTAGGATGTAGTTTACTCATATGCTCAATCTCTTTCTCTTTTGTAGGGATTTAATTGCAGGAGGCTCTGGGTTACCACAGCTCTTTGATTTTTGGCTCGGCCTGGATTGTTAGGATTTTCTTGCTGTTTGCTCAAAACTGGGCACTGGACCCAGTAATTGGTTGGAGAGTTGCTTCCTAGGGCCTTGGGCAGGGAGGCTATAGAGGCCAGGAACAGCCTCTCCCACTTATTTTTAATTTTCTTGAATGCACTTCCTTGGTGTGCCAGGAGACGGTGCTCTTTGACAGTTCTCAGTTCAATGCCTGGTTGGAGTGTATTTGTTGCAGCACAGCCCGGATCAATGTAATAGAGTTTCCTGTCTGGAGGCTCGGAGCCTTGTAATTCAAACTTTCTCTGAGACAGTTTCCCAGCTTTCTCTGGCAGCCCCCTCCCCTTTCCTGGCCAGGAAGTATTTCCACTCCCCTCTGAGTCCTCAACAATCAGTCCCTGTTAGTAAAAGAGATTGGGAGGGTTGTATATCTTTAGCCCCTTGCAGGCTCCAAGGCAAACAATGGTGCAGCCCCACCTGGTCTGGAAGAGCTCTCGGGGCACAGCAGACCAAATTTGTGAGCCAAAAGCTGAGTCAATTTTAGTCTGTGTCCCTCTCTCTCCCCTTTCCTGGGGTGGTAGATCCCTGGAGGTCCCTTTGTCTGTAGTCGCAGGTCCAGAGGCCTTAGAATTCTACAGTGTCTTTAGTGGGGAGGGTGCTGGCAGCAGCAGCCGCATGTTTCAACTCACAGTTCTGTTGTCGTGATTTCCCTCCTTTGTCCCTCTTTCCTCTGTGTGGTTTCCAGCCTTCGCCTGCTGTCCTAAAGCCTAGAACATCTTTGTCGGGGCTGTTTCAGCCTGTCCTCTAGCTCTTTTTCTGAAGAAGAGATTCCCGTGTCTTACTGGTCTGCCATATTCCTGGAAGTCTGAGTTTTTTTCTTAAGTATCATTAGGACATCATGGATTTGAACATATTTGATATGTTTTAATCCAATGCAGTTCTTTTTTTATTGATGCTCAAGTTGACCTATCTTTGGTTAGTGGGACTCTATTTCTTTTGACACAATTCTAGTAGTCTTGATAACTTCTTTAATTTTTGGTATGGCAGAAAGTTCCAGGATTACTTTGTGTATTTTGTGTCCCAGAGTCAGAATTGGTCATTTCTCCAAGGAGCTCTGGTTCCTTTAGTGAGAAATGGTATTTAGAAACCACACACACATGCACACACACACACAACACATATTTAAAGTAATTTAATCTTCAATTCTTTTAAGACTTAAAGGATGAAAATGGATGTGACCATTAGCATGGAGTATATGAAATTAGGATCAAGCCTTTTAATTCCCCTACTCTGTAGGCATAAGTAAACTATTAAGAGACTTTGTGTTGCTAATGATTAACAGGCAATGGTTTAGGAGAGGGAGTTTTGGGGTCAGACATTCTGGCTTGAATATAGTCTATGTGCCTTTCTCCAGCTGCCTTTACTCTGTGCTGGATAGTTTCTCCCTCTGTGACAGGATGTTAAGAGACACAACTTTGCTTCATACGCTGCTAATGAGGAGTGAACATATGGAATTTTTTGAACATTAAAATAAGAATATTTTATTTTTGCCTTAGCCAGCAACTGACATAAAACCATCAAGACTTTTAAGGCTGTGTTTTTTCTTCAGCCTTTTCCTTGGGTCATGAATTCATATACAGCTAGCAAGTGCTCCAAAGAAAAAAAACCCCGATTGTGAAGAAAACAGGCCCATTTCCATTTAGAAAAATCAAAGCTGGAGTGTGTAGCTCTCAGATTTTCCCCCAACTAGCTTTGAAGCAAGCAGCTTCACCTGTAGTGGCTCAGGAAAGGACAGACTCTCTCCTTTCAAATCGCCCCATTGAAGAACACCTGCTGCCCATTAGCAAGGAGTTTGGACTGGATGCCCTCTAAGAAGAAGAGAAGAGACTTCAAAGTGTTCAGACCTAAAAAGTCTGGCTTCTGGAGGAAAAAACCTTAATCTGGGGAAGTAAAATAGATGCTTCAAGACCACTTGTTCCAAATTCACATTCTGCCGGACAGTCGAAGAGAAAGACAACATTCCTGCCTAACCTCAAGGCTATGGGCTTGGCAACACACAGCACCATTGTCTTCAGGTGGAACTGCTTTCCATGGGGAACTTCTTTTCTGTCTCCTGGGTTAGGGCCAATGGTGCCAAAGTGCTGTCACAGTAAACAGTCATCCTTTCTTTTAAGAATTTCAAATATATCCATCTGGTTTAATTTCCCCCTTTATTTCTAGGTAAGACTATTCTTTTCCCCAAACTGTTTTTATATGTTCTAGCCTGGTTTCAAAACTGTAAACACACTGAAATTAAAACATGAAATACAAAAATAATGCAAGGCATGAATTTGATTACAGAAACCAATAAAGTATTCTCTAAAAATAAAAAATAAAAAAAAAACAACACGCAGGGGCCAAATACCATGGTATGAGATAGTCAATCATGTAGTTTATAGTCAAATTATCCTCCCTCAGCCTTTTCAGAGGCTGAAGAAGATTTAACACACGCAGGAAGCCACAGGCAGTGACTACAAGACCCCTTCAAGACCACATGGTCACCAGGGTCCGAGAGTTTGAGATGGCAATAAAACAAGCTGTCTCATTCTGGCCATGGGAAGCCCATGTGTTTTCTGGAATAGAGTTTCTGTTCCAGCCCCTGTGCTGGGGATGTCCTCCCCACCAGCTAGAGTGAGGTTTGGAAAATATTGAAGCCTCACTTTGTCTGGATATCATCAAGATTCTGTTGCATCTCATCTTCAACCCACCCTGCCAAGCTTGGATCAGAGCCTTGGATTCCTTGGCAGTCTCTGGGCAAAGGCTGGCCAAACAGGCCAACTTGAACTTATGAAGCTTTTTCTGGAGCAACAGGCTATGGACATTGGAAATGATCTCTGTTTTTGAACCAACTGAAACAGGCTGTGTAGTTTAAAGTCTTCATGAAGACCTCTGACAGTTTCTGTTCATCCTCTGCAGTCTACTGCTGCTGCTTTCCATGTTCCAGAAGCATATGCACTTCTCAATTTAGAAGTGTCTCAGCTGTTTCAAACTCTTTGGGAAAGGTGAGCTAGGAGGCATCATCTTCCACATCGCAGGGCTGCAGGTTGCTGCTGCCTGCTGCCATGGCTGTGCCATGCACCTGCCCCACATGGACTCTTAGATTCCCAAAGCTCTTCAGTACTCATCTTCTTGTTGTTCACCTATGGACATTCAAATGTTGTCTGGGAGAGGTGATGTGTTATGCCATTTTCATCTACTAATACCCTGGTTAAAGTGATCTCATTTGACTAGATGGGAGGTCATCTTGCCGTTCTTAGTGTGAATGGGCCATAGTGTGCCCCACTTTGGGGAGGAAGATGGCTGGAAACATCTGGAAGAGACTACACGATCCATCTAGAGGTGTTCCCACTGCAAGGGAGAAGGGTGGGGGAAAGAAGTAAGAATGCAGGTCACTAGTAGATATCTTTTGTTTTTATCTGCCTGACATATATTCCATCTTGACTTTTATTTTATTTTGGAGAACTACCCTTCCCTCTTTAGGTATGGACTTGTTGGGACTTCCACTTAAGGATCCCTTCAAGGGAAGGGATAAGTAAATGATCTGAACTAGGCCAGTCAAATAGTGTCTTTCATGAAGTGAATCATGAGTGAAGCAACCCAGAGACCTAAAGAAGTTGAAGTGCATTCATCTCAATATGATGCCCCCAAGAGATCCAAGAACTCCAGCTACCTGGATCCACAAAGCTGTCCTGATACCTGGCCTTCCTGAGTCGAGGTCTTCAGCTTTTCCTACTGCCTTCCAATGTATTTTCCTCTCTTTTCCCCCACCCACTTCAAGTTTGCTAGATTGGGACTCCTGTTGCTTATAACCAAAGAATTCTAACATAATTCCTCTAAAACAAACATTTAACATGATTTGACTTGTTCTCCTCTATAGTGGCAGAGATATGTAAGATACGTTACTAAATGTCCTATCTGAAGACAACTGTATCTCTAATACTTCATTTGGAACCTTGGGGCTGGGCTCTCTTCCAACTCTGTGAAGAAGTAAGCAGCTTATTTACCTTCTTCATTCTTGTTTTCAAACTACTTCCTGGAAAGCTTGGATTTACTAGGAAAAAAGGAGGGGTTTGGCCTGTTTCTTGCTTTCTGTATCTTTTATGGGCTGCTATTTAATTCTTGCCCTTCTATTGAATACATTTTCCAAAAGATGGTTAACTGTTTTTCCCTTGGAAAACATTTTATTTTCTCCATTATAAATGTGATCCTGGATCATTGTAGAAAATATCAAGGGGCAAAAAAGATGAAAACAAAAACCACCCCTAATCCTGCCATCACATAAGTACTTAACATTCCTCTATCCTTTCTTACAGTCTTTATGAACACATACATAAAAATAACATATAATTTATAAAAATGCTGTGTTATTATTTTGTAAAGTTAGAAAAATCTAATGTTTAGCGAATGTTTTTCCATGTCATTATAGTTTTTTCCTCCATGTGATTTAATGGTAGCATAACATTCTTACTCTATTGTATATTATTTATTCCCATTCTTAGTTAATCTAGAGCTTTTCGTTCTTTTTAAACATAAGAATCTGAAAGTTAAAAGCACTATTTTGTTATGAAATTGGTATAAATATTATCCAGTGAGAGCCATAGCCCACACTGATATCTGGCATATACTACTACTACTTCTGGGTCACTGGTGGAATGACCAGTGATAGAAAAAGCAGGTGCATTCATTTGTGATCCGGGCTGTGGGCCTCACACAGAACTTGTCATGCTGGAGGAATTGTGGCTGAAATGACCTTCAGCCCAGCAGGCCTTCTGCAGCTTCTACCTGTGTACCAGGCTGTCCCAAGGGAGAGTTTGTATATAAGGTCTTTGTTATCTATATACTTTGATCTCATCTTTGTACCAATCCCTCAAACGTATATGAATGAGAACTCTTACTCTCTTGGACTTGACTCTGAAAGTCTTTCCTTCATAGGTTTCAGAAAGTGCTTCAGAAGTCTAAGACAAACAACGTGGAAAGGAAAGGTGACAAAATTCTGGATGGGCCATTTGCTTTATTCTGATGAGAAAGCACTTTTGAATTGTTGACTCAGGTAAGAATATTTGTTTTCTTGGGTGGGAGGGAAGAAGGGGTCTTGAATCAACACTGTCTCAGAGATCATGATAAAACCAGAAAGCTACACCCCATTTTCTTAGTTTTGGAAATTCATTTTGCCAGATTATTACCTTTTACTGTCTCTGTCTTGAAAAGCAGGGACCTCAGTGTGGTAAAGATGTAGCAAGTGGCTTACTATTGCATTGTTAGGGCCTCATAACTCAGCTTGCCAGATGATGCTAGATTAACTGGTAACCATTATGAAGTTTAGAATCCTTTAAGATGTAATAGTTGTCTCAGCTCTCCTTATTCTGCAAGCAGACAAGGCATCTGCTTCAGTGTTCAAATTCAGATTTTAATCATCAGTGAGAAGCAAATAGTACTAACTGATGTTTTAATTTCCCTGGAGGAAATGTCATTTGGGATAAGGTGGCAGTCAGCTAAGTGGTTGAGAAGAATAATATGTTATTCTGGTAATATTCTGGTAATATAATATGTCTGGTAGCTAAAGAGTGGTGAAATACGTGAGGTGGTAAGAAAAGATAAAGAAGGAAGGTAGAGTACAGGTGAACACACTAATGTTAAATCAAGTGCCTTTCTGACTTGTGGTAATCAGTTCAGCAGAGCAAAAGTAGAAAAAAAAATGTATTGGTTATTCCATGTGTATTTGATACATAGTCTCCTACCATGTGACCCTATTTACGTGAGCAGTTGTGTTGAGTTTCCAGCTGTCAGTCATCCATCCATTTTTAATTGCCTTCTTTGTGTAGAGACTTTCTGGGCTAGTAGGAAGGCTCATAGAAACCAAAGCTCTGAGCAAGAACAAAAAATAATGGATCTGAAGTTTGCTTCTGAAACAGCAACTAATTAGCTCTTTTTTTAAAATATATTTTTTACTGAAGTATATCATTCATACATGAACATACATGAACAATAAGTGTATAGTAAAGATTGTGAACTTACAAAATAAACATACATAACATCATACAAGGGTCTCAAACCTTATTCCTCTACCAACACTTTGCATTGTTGTGAAACATTTGTAACGAACTATGCAAGAGCATCCGTCAATTGACTTAAAAAAAAAAAAGATTTATTTACTTATTTACCTTTATCCATTATTCCCCCCCCCACGTTCCCGCTGCACCTGTGTGCATTCCCTGGGCAACTCTCTGCATCTGCTTCCTGCCCCCTCCTCCCACCCCCCTCCTCCCATCCCCCTCCTCCCATCCCCTCATCCCCTCCCCTCATCCCCTCCCCCTCCTCCTCCCATCCTCCTGCTCCCATCTCCCTCCTCCTGTCTTTACCGGCACTAGATTCCCGGAACCTCCGATGTGGGAGAGAGGTGTCCTATCACCTGCGCCACCCCAGTCCCCAGCCTTTTGGAACATCTCATCCTGGCTCTCCCCTGTAACACTCTACTGCCACGACACCATCCCACTGCGTGGCTTGGCGGGGCCTGAAAGGGCACACCCGTGCATGGGGCCTGGCGGCCTGCGCACCTTCCATACCCCTCTTTTTAAAATTTTTACTGGGAGGTCCTGGGACCGAATCTAGGTCCCTCCATATGGGAGATGGACGCTCAACCACCCGAGCCACATCTGTCCTCCTGCTATATCTCTTAAGGTTGACCAAAGATATCCAAAGTTACAGTCTTTTCCCATACAGGATGGTCATATAATAAATTAGGCTTGGTTTATCGCCAGCATTCTAAAAACCGGGCCTAGGGAGAAAAACTAGGTCTGGGGACACATGCATTGTTTCTAATATAGCGAATGTTTAGCCTACCCTGAATATCACAAAATCAGGACAGTGAGAATATTCGCACTAATGAGCTCTTAAACCTCTTTGGATCATCAAAGTTTCAGAGGCACAGCTTAGATGTGTTTCTTGACTCCTGAAAACTGCCAATGGAAGTTAGGACTAAGATATAGACCTAGGCTGTTTTGCCCTAGAGTTGAAGTTATCCCACTGGTGGTGGTGGAAGTGATCCTGGTGCTGATAAATGAATGAGGTAAGCCTTCCCAATAATCAGGAAATTCGGTAAGATGTTCTAGTCTCTTCTGCTCGTAGTTCAGCCTTACCTTGGAAGTGTCTACTTGTACATTGATCTTTAACCTGTAGCCCAGAAATTGCAAAAGCAAATGACTACAAAGACCAGACAGCAACTTAGATGGATAAGGCTCACTGGGTGGGACTTCGTCAGGTTGGAAACAGTAGCTACTGAGTTTTAGGAAACTGTTGGCACATGGAAACATAGGCCCAGTATTACTGTATTTTTAAAAGAAAATTTGAAGTTCCAGATTTGTATGTAAAATATCTTTCATGTTGGCAACTAAGTCAAATTAAAACAAAGAATTTTCTGGGCCATGCTAAATACATCTTCTGGCTGCCAGATGAGGATAGCAGCATCTTAGCCACATATTGCACAATTTGGGGGAAAGTCTTGAGATTCTGGTCCCATCTCACAACTCAGATGAAGAAAACTGGCTTTGAAGTTCCCACCTGCAATTCCAATAATCTTTTAATAATGGCCTTATATAAATTCCCTTTAAGAGAGGGAGGGGCACAGAGTCTTTGCTATATTTTTGTACCTAATGATAACTGCTAAAATTTTTGAGTACCGATTATATTGTATGTAACAAAGTATTTTACTTGCATCACCTCAAATTATTTTTTATAGAAACTCTATGATATACTAAAATGGTAATCATCATATCCCTACTAACAGATCAGGAAATAGGTTTAGTGTGGGGGGAGGACTTCCCAAGGTAACTCAGTAAGTGAAAGAAATGAGATTTGAACTCTGAAGTCAGATTTCAGAATTCAGTTTTTAACCACTGTATTATACTCCTCCTATTACATTATATGGTTTGTTTTTTTTTTTTTTTTGCTTCTGTAGTCTCTCTGGGTGATGATGGATTGTCCTTCTAAAACCCCTTCAAGAATCTGTAAGGATTTTTCTGCTTTTTTGGAGCACAAGGACACTTTTTATCCCCATCCTTTGATACAGGGCTTGCAAAATGTATGGGATCCTTCTGATCACTGAGGAGGGAAGCTTACTAATGCCTGGCTTGAGACCAGAGTGCTAATCCCCCTTTTCATGCTATTTTCTCATGAGGTAGTAATTGAAAGTTAGAAGATACAGTTTCAAGGCCAAAATTATAGGTTTCATCTACATGTGTACAGGTTAATTTTACTTCGTTTGTAACCCCAGCCAGCTCCCAAGCACAAGCAGTGTGGGTGCATCAATCATCCCTGGTAACAGAAGCCCTCTCAGTCTAGACCCAGGTACAGATGGCACATAAACCGAATCATTGTCATGAATGAAAGCAATATGATGTAGCCAAAGAATGAGTATTAGTCAAGATTCTCTAGGGAAACAGTATCAACAGAGATCTGTAAAGAATATAAGATTTTATAAAATTCTCTCACATGACTTTGAGGATGCACAAGTCCAAATTCCACAGGCAGGTTGCAAGCCAAAGGCTCTGGTGAAGGTCCTTGATGAGTTCCTAGGAGAAGGTGACTGTCTGAAGTCATGCTGGAAAAGTTTCTCTGAATGCTGAAATCATGTCCCCTTTTAAGGCATTCAATTGATTGGATAAAACATTACTCATTGCTGACAGCAATCTCCTTGATTGATTGTAGATGTAATCAGCCATTTTTGCAATATGCTCATTGATCACTAAAGTCCATAAATGTCCTTGTGTTACAATTAGCCCAGTGCTTGCTTGAACAAACAACTGGGCACAATTACCTGGTTGAGTTGACACATAAGCCTAACCATCACAAATGCAAATAGATTTTAACTCAGTTGACAATGATAGATGATGGATGGTGGCTGCTAGGAGGAATGCTGTGTTCAGAAGGATTCAGAAACCACCTCTGAGCTTATCCAGTAAGTAATAGTTCATTGGTCTTATCTGTCTTGGGTTTGGGGTAAGGAGCTAATGACAAGTGTGCTCTATACTTGCCAGCCCTGATATAGTCTATTAATATGAAAGAGCTAAGACATGTTATGTTTGGGCAGCTTGAAGGATGTGCATCTTAATTTGTGATTCTATCTTTTCCTTCCTCTTCCATATTTATTCTCTCATTCCTTCTTTTCTATAGAAGAAATGGCCAAACGTACCTTCTCCACATTGGAGATGTTCCTAATTTTCCTCCTTGTGATGATGACTGCAATCACGGTGGTCCTTCTCAGCCTCTTGTTTATCACCAGTGGAACCATTGAAAACCACAAAGGCAAGTGCCATGGGCTCTCTTGGATGATATTGCTAGGCCTGTGGACAATTTTTTGATTACTGGGAATACCAAAACGAGAACCAGTGTCTGTTGATGGTGCTGATAACTGGACTAGTCAATGTATAATTAAGTAACCTGGCATGACCATTTCCCTCTTACATTAATTGCCCTTTCTACATTGATAGCAGTTTTTTTTTTTTTTTTTTAAATCAAGCTTACCTTTGTCCCTAAATAGCCAATTAACAAGCATTTTGACATACACCTATTTGCCTTTTACTGTTCTTCTGATCTAAGTACAGCCCAACATTATTCAATGCCCAGTAACTAGAGCTTTTGCCCCAGCCTCTTTTCTTTCACTTTGCCTCCTGTTTGGCATCATCTTCTCCTGAGGTGGGAAGGGAAAGCAAAGACCCAAAGAATGTCAATTAGTCCATGAAAAGTATAGGTGATGGAAATCCTTATAAGGACCAATAATTCTGTAAATGAGGTGGAGTGGGGAGGCAGACTGGAGTGGGAGAAGGGGGGATTCTGGTGAGGTGGGGTCCATGGCCTCTCCTGAGCATCAGCTGTTTGTTATTGATGTCGTATGGACTCTGATCTCCTGAGTGTCCAAGAGAAGCTGGAAACTGGCATTTTTAGACAACTCCCGATTTTTTCAAATGTTGGAAATGGATTTAGTGTTGAAAAATATCTAGGCCACGTTTGTAGGCAATATTGACCCATGTGTTCTTGATAGAGCCTTCACTTCAGTGTTGTTTATACACCTGTTATGTGAATAGCAATGACAGGTGGGGATGGAATGCTTTGGGAGGGCTGGCCTTAGGCCAAATAGAGGAGATGATGTTTTTCACCTAACTCTTCTCTTTTGTGGACTCTTTTCTTTTCTAGTTGTTCTCAATCATGTTGCTGTCCTTCAAATTCTCCACAACCTCAGAGGAACAGAGATCCTCTGTTCCAGATGAGGGCAGGGAAGGGTCTTGGAATGCTAGGAATGGAAGGATCCTTAGAAATTAGCTGCTTAAAATTAGATAATCAGGGAGCAGATGTGGCTCAATTGGTTGAGCACCTGCCTCCCATATGGGAGGTCCCGGGTGTGGTTCCTGGTGCCTCCTGAAAAAACAAAAATGAACAACACACAAAACAAATGAAAGAGCCAGCTCAGGAAAGCTGATGTGGCTTGGTGGTTGAGCACTGGCTTCCCACATGTGAGGTCCTGGGTTCAATCCCCGGCCCCCGGTACCTCAGGAAAAAAAAATTAGATAATCAGGAAGCTGAGACTCAGGAAAGTTATTAATAATTATAGTCACTGTTCTCATAGTTTATGTAATGTTTACTTTGTGTCAAGCATTATGGTATGGATTTTACATAATTTTCTTATTTAATTCTCACAAAACTCCTATAAAAGCAGGTGCCAATTTGCATACAGAGAAACTGAGACGTCAAGATTGCAAGGAACTTGCCCTTGACTGTGTGACTAGGTTTGGCTTTCCTTGACACTATATTCCTACCTTGGTAGCAACGAGGCAATAGCAGAGGTGCCTGCTTGTCTCATTGCAATACCTGATGTCTTGAAGAAAATGTGGGCTTGAGGATGAAAAGACATAGATTCTAACTTCACCTAGAATGTGGGTGAAAGAGCATTAGATGTGGAATTTGAGGGTCAGGGGTGGATGCCTGATTCATCACATGCTCTCTATTAAAACTTGGTTAAGTTGCTTCTCTGATTGTCAGGTTTTCTCATCTGTAACACTGAGGAGGTTGGACTAGGTAATCTGTACATTTTCTTGAGCTCCATAAACAAACAAATAACATATTTAAATATGTAAATAAAATAATAGCCATGTGGCACTCGTTCTAAATTCTTAATAAGTATAAATGTATTTATTATTCAAAACAACCCTATGATTATCTCCATTTTATAGATGAAGAAATTGAGTTAAAATAGATGAAGCAATTCATTCAGTCAGTAAGTGGTAGAGTCATGTTTCAAACCCAGGCAGTTTGTTTCTAGCACCTGCTCTCTTAATCTCTGGCTGTTCTACCTCTCCTGATATTCATGTGAGTGTGTGTATCATAATAGGCATACATACATACATTAATATAGACTATGTGTATACACATCTCTATATATTCATACATGCATTTATAGTGATATGAGAATGATTAAAGCAAGTATAAAATGATCTTAACACATTAAGAATAAGTCTTCACAAGGTTGAGGAGGATCAGAGCAGAGTAAAGAAAGCCAGGGTGTTATTCTGAAGCCAGGGTGTTGAGCTGGATCTAGACATGAGGCAAATGAACCAACTCTAAAGAGAGTGGTGGAGATTGGTTGGTAAAGGGGAAAAGAATGAGAGTCTTCAAGACGATGGTAGAAACAGATCCAAAGACTGGATGGATTTAGTAGACTGTATGCCAGGCACCTGGTACATGATTTGTATGGCTACAATAGAAGTGGAAGGTAGGCGAGTGAAGGGGGATAAGTTTAACAAGAAATGAATTATGGTGAGAAGTTGAAGGACATTTGAGAGAGGCCTTGTTCATTAGGCTGAAAATGCCTGCAGTCCAAGAAAAAGACCCTGCTTAAGATTACAATATTATGGGGATTCCTGAAGATGTTTCTTACTGTAGATCTTAAATATGAGAGCATATACAAAGATTTTTCCTTTGGAAAAATATGTGTTCTTATTGATCAGTCAATACTGACACAGTGACTGAAATATTGTTTTTCAAATATCTTATTTTGTTTTTAGATTCAGGTAGTCATATTCTTCCAACCACCCCAAATCCTCCAGCTACTCAGGGCTCAACAGTCACCAAGGACCCCACAGCTCCTCAAGCTTCTCCAGTGACTTACACCCCAGAGCCTCCACTATTTCAGAACTTCAGTGGCTACCATATTGGGGTTGGGCGAGCTGACTGCACAGGACAAGTAGCAGATATCACTTTGGTAGGTAAATGATGGGCTCCTCAAGTACCATGAAATAGGTAATTTTATTATTTTGCATGTTGCATTCATTCCTCATTATTCGTTCATCACTTTCTCCTTCTAGTTTTTCTATTGACTTCACTGATGCCTAACATTGTGAATATAAAGAAGAGGGGGAACTTTTATTCAATCACAACTCCCTTGTAAAGTCAATTGTCCATATTTTATTAATGTAAGTGGCAGGACTACAACAGATAGGCAGGTACCATAAATGAGTGAAGCAGGTCAGTGTAAGATGATAAATGCCAAGTGAATCCTCAGTTCAGAGGGCAGTAGGAAGTGGTAGGGACTACATTAAAATTAGAAATTGGTCTAGCTGATTGTTTACTATGTAAGAATCTCAGTTTTTCAAGAGAAGCCAGAAAAATCATAGGATTGATGATTTGAGAATTTAAGTTTCTCAGCTTGAAAAATGCAGGCAACTATTTTAGTTACCTGGCTGCTAAAACAAATGCCATAATGGATTGGCTTACACAACAGGAATTTATTGGCTTACAGTTTTGAAGCTAGGAGAAGTCAAAATTGAGGCATCAGCAAGGTGATGCTTTCTTCCCAAAGACTGTGCTGTTTTGGGGCTGGCAGTTTGTGATCCTTGATCCTTGGCTTTTTCGTCACATGGCAAAGCACATGGCAGTGTTTTCTCCTTTCTCTTTGGGGTTCTGTTGACTTCTAACTTCTGGCTCCTCCTCATGGCTTCTTTTCCTTTGCTTATAAGGACTTCAGCTATATTGGATTAAGGCCCACCCTCATTCCATTTGGTCACATCTTAACTAATAACATCTTCAAAGTTACTATTTACAAATGAGTTTGCCTCCACAACACTGGGGTTGGGACCTGAACATGCTATTTGCAGGCGACATCATTCAGTCCCCAACAGTTTGCCCTCTGGGCCCCAAAAAGACATGTTCTTCCTACATGCAAAATACATTAATTCCATCACAACATCTCAAAAGGCTTATGTCATTTCAGTAACAATGCTAAGTAAAAATTCCCATCAAAATCAGTTATGGGTGTGTTCTGTCCTGGGGCAAAATTCCTTTGTCTGATGGACCTGTGAAACCTAGAAAACAAGTTATCTGCTCCCAGTACACATTTGAGGAGCAGGCATAGGGTAAACATTCCCATTCCATAAGGGAGAAATTAGAAGGAAAACAGAGGTCACAGGTCCCAAACAAGTCCAAAACCCAGCAGGGCAAACTCCATTATATTTCAAGGTCTGAGAGGCACCTGTGGATCAAGGTTGTATCCTCTAGGCCTGCCGGAGCAACAGCTCACCCCTTTCAAGTGCTTGCACTGCAGCCATGCTTTCCTCAAACATTGGGGTGAAGGTCCCACCCTCTTAACATTGGACTGGTGACCAGGCTCTCCATGATGACTGGGGTACAGACCCCACCATCTCCCAGCATTGGAATGGTGGCACTCTCTCTGAACACCCTTAACTAATAACATCTTCAACATTCCTATTTACAAATGGGTTCATATCTGCAGGACCAGGGTTGGGATCTGAACATGCCTTTTGTAGGAGAAACAATTCAATCCCCAATAACAACTGTGATTGTTTGAAGAAAAGTATGTTCTTAAAGTTAATCCATTACTGTGGGTGTAGAGCTATTGTAATTAAGATCTTTTGGTGAGTAGAATCTTAAGATGTGACCCACCTCATTAAGGGTGGGTCTTAATCCTTTTCCTGGAGTCCTTTATAAGAGAATGAAATTCAGACAGAGAGAGGGAAAGGCAAGGAAGCAAGAAGCTGGAAGCAACGAAACACGGAATGGAAGGGAGAGACCAGTAGATGTTACCCTGTGCCTTGCCTTGGAACAGAGGAGTCCAGGATCACCAGCAACCATTCTTCAGGAAGAATATATCATCTTTTAAAAAAAAAAAAAAAGATATTTAGATTATATAAATGTTACATAAAAAATGTAAGGGATTCCCATATGCCCTGCTCCCCACACTGCCCACATTTACCCATATTAACAACATCCTTCATTAGTGTAATACATTCATTGCAATTGATGAACATATTTTGGAGCATTGCCACTAAGCATGGATTATAGTTTACATTGTAGTTTCCACTCTCTCCCAACCTACACTCTGTAGGTTATGGCAAAATATATAATGGCCTCTATCTGTCATTGCAATGTCATTCAGGACAATTCCCAAGTCCCAAAAATGCCCCCGTATTACACCTTTTTTCCCTCTCTCTGACCTCAGAACCTCCAGTGGCCACTGCCTCCACATCAATGATATAACTTCTTCCATTGCTAGAATCACAATAAGTCTATAGTAGAATACCAGTAAATGCACTCTAGTCCATCATTCATTCCCCAGTCCTGAGGATTCTGGGATGGTGATGCCCACTCCATTTCTGACTGAGAAGGGGCTTCAGTCCCCTATGGCCATTGGATGGGACTCTCTTGCTTGCAGTTGCAGACTCTCTCGATTCTTTGGTATAGTTGTTGTCCATCATTACCTCCTTGTTAGTTGTCCTGGGTGAGTCCAATGAACTGGAGAGTAGGTATTGCAACTCTTTTGAGGCCCAGGGCCCAGCTGGCACATGGACAACCGAAAGATTCGAGTGTCTTGGATGTATACCTACCAACTCCAGCACCAACTATAGGTTCAAATAGAAGGAATAAGATATCATCTTGATGATGCCTTGATTTGGACATTTTCATGGCCTTAGAACTGTAAGTTTGTAAGCTAATAAATCCTCATTGTAAAAGCCAAACCATTTCTAGTATATTGCTTTCAGCAGCCGAGCAACGCTAGTTCAAACTGGTTACATGGTATGGGCCAATACTGTATGAGCAAAATAAAATACTTCTATTGGCCAGGGGTGGCCTACTGGCTGCTAGGATGCAACCTCTTGGCTATGATAGTGGAAATATCCATTTATATTAACCCTTTTCTAGGAAACCAGTACATGAGGTTGTCCAATGGGATTTTTCTCTCTCCTACCACAGGATCTTTAAATTCCAGGAATTACTCCCTTCTCTCCATTCTGAAAAGTTACCCTGATATGGAAATCCTAAACGAACACTCAGATGAAAGGCAAAGTAAGCAGTAGCGTGGATATTCTAAAGGTCTGGGTGCAGCCCGTTACTTTATGACATGGTGAGAGAAGGGACTTAGGATAGGTGTATTTGATCTGACTTGGCTTAGGGAGGGACAACAGGGTAAAAAGCCAGGGTGAAATATCCTCAGGAATGATTACTTAATCATAAAGATACAGTTTTCTTCAGAAAAAAATCACACACTCAACAACCAGTTAGGGAGCCTTCAGTCTTTAGGATATTCTTGAGCAATGTAGGATGGAGGTAGGGAAAACAGTTACTTTTGTAGTACCTTTAAACAGGCTGGAGAAAAGGATCCATTTCGAAGAAGAGAAAGGCCCTCCCAAAGATCTCTGATGTAATAGTGGAATTTGTGAGTCACCCAGTACCTTTCCTGCCCATAGCCCTGTGAATAGCTTCTGTTAACCTGGTCAGTAAGTTTTTCTATGCAGAGGATTAAAACTTTTTTTATGTTTTGGTGTTATTCTTGAAAACTCATATATTATCTCACTTGGTCCCAGAGTGTCATATTGATTTTTTTTTCTTTGTTTTTCATAAGTAGTGTATTTTTATTTATTTATTTTTTTTTTGTGGTTGTGACTATTTTCTAGTAGCAGGTGAGTGCAACAGAGCAGTTCTGATTCTTTCTTCCTCTTTAGATGGGATACAGCAAAAGTGGCCAGAATGCACGGGGCATCCTTACAAGGCTGTTTAGTCGTGCTTTTATCATGGCGGAACCTGACGGGTCAAATCGAGTGGTTTTTGTCAGCATTGACATAGGCATGTTATCCCAACGACTCAGGCTGGAGGTAAGTGATTGAGAGGAGAAAAATGACATGCTTTAAAAGAAAAGTGAATGAGTGAATGTGATGGGAACTAAAATCTCTTGGCTTCTCATCCAATGAGTTTTTTACTACTCTCAACATCACAAGCTCTTGACAAGCCAGCAAGCTCATATAAGGAGAATGGTCCACTTTATTCCACTCTAAGATATCTTGGTTGAAACCTACCTTCAATTCAGCTGAAGACTCATCATCTTTATTAATGCTAACATTAATAATGTTTGTGTGTGTGTTTGTGTGTGTGTGTGAGCTTATTATGTTCTGGGTGACCTTCACATACATTCTCTTATTTAATCCTTCTTGTTAGAAGTTTGAGAGTGCCAATTAATCGCTAAACCTTCCCTCAGGTTGTTAGATAATTAAAACTTAAAATACAACACTGCAACGAGGTTGGCCATGGGCTGATAATTGCTAAACTTGGGAGTTCATGATGTTATTCTGATTACTTTTGTATGTATTTGAAACTTTCCATAATGAAAGTTTATAAAGAATACAACAGCAGCTCTCTTAATCTTTCAACTACATTGTAGACTAATGGCCAGGCTCTTTTATGGTTTTCCCTCAATTTAGACTTTAATATCCACACCTGTGGGGAAACTTGAGCCAATCAGAAAGGTGCATGGAGTTCCTGGGCTGCCTTCTACCCTGTAGAGATGTTGGAAAGAGAGAGACAGGGTAAGAGTGCGTGAGAGAGAGGGAGGGAGAAAGACGTAAGGAAGGAGAGAGAGAAAGAAATAGAGTGACAGAGTCATGAACTTCTAGGTCTATCTCTCTAAGTCAAGTCCTAGACTGTGACTCCAGGCTCAGTTCATAGAAAGAAAATGTGCTTTGCTGATGTCACACATATTCACAAATATGAGAGAGGAATCTGGAGCCCAATCACTGTTAAATATCAATCATGCAGTGTCATGCTCCATCAACTTTACCTATTAAACACTTGCTCCTCCTGCTGGTTGAAGAGGCCATGAAAAGGGTGACAAGAAGAGCTAAAAGCATTTCTCTAATAGCACTCCTTATTGCAAAGTTGAGCGGAAACGTCTTCTATCTGTGAAAATATGTGGAGCAGGGGATTGTTTTTTCCCACCTCTACTCTCAACAAACCTGTGAGGAGGGCCTGTTTTATCTCCGTAGTATGAATGAGGGAATTGAATCTTACAGAGGTTACGTAAGTAACCTAAATTCACACAGTTAGCAAATGGTGAACTGGATTCTACACATAGGTATGTCTGATTCCCAGAGTCCAGATTTTTTTTCATTATTAGAGCAGTTTTAAGTTTACAGAAAAATCATGCAGAAGTACAGATTTCCCAAAGACATCCGTATCACACACACACAGTTCTCCATATTATAAGCATTTTGCATTAGTGTGAATTTATGAAACAACATTATTGTCATTATGCTATTAACGCTTTAGAGAAATGTCTATTCAAGTCTTTCCCCCATTTTTAAATTAGGTTGTTTGTCTTTTTTTTGTTGAGTTGTAGGTGTTCTTTATATTTTCTGGATATTAAATCCTTATTGAATATGTGGTTTCCAAATATTTTCTCCCGTTCTATAGGTTGTCTTTTTACGTTCATGATAAAGTCTTTTGCACAGAAGTTTTTAATTTTAATGAGGTCCCATTTATCCATTTTTTCTTTTGTCGCTTATGTTGTGGGTGTAAAGTCTAAGAAACCATTGTCTAACACAAAGTCCTGAAAATGTTTCTCAATGTTCTCTTCTACGAGTTTTATTGTTTTGCTTCTTATATTTAGGGCTTTGATCCATTTTGAGTTAATTTTTATATATATAGTTTGAGGTAGGATTCCACATTCAATCTTTTGCATATTACTATCCAGTTCTCCCAGCACCATTGTTGAGGAGACCATTCTTTTCCCAGTGAGTTCACTTGGCACCCTTGTCAAAGAACTATTGGGCAAAGGTGTGAGGATTTCTGAATTCTCATTTTGATTCCATTGGTCTATATATCAGTCCTTCTGCCAATACCATGCAGTTTTATTTTATTTTTGAGGTACTGGAGATTGAACCCAGGACCTTGTACATGGGAAGCAGGCACTCAACTACTGAGCTACATCTGCTCACCAATGAGAGTTGGTTTTGTCATTTGTTTGTTTGTATTTAGGAGGTATGGGAGATCAAACCTGAGACCTCGTACATGGGAGGCAGTTGCTGAACCACTTGAGCTACATCTGGTCCCATACCATGCAATTTTGATTACTGTAGCTTTGTAATAAGTTTTAAAATCAGAAAATGTGAGACCTCTAACTTTGTTTGTCACTTTTCAAAATGTTTTTGGCTATTCGGGACACCTCACCATTCCATATGAATTTGATGATTGGTTTTCCATTTCTGTGAAGAAATCTGTTAGAATTTTGATTGGGATTGATTTGAATCTGTATATCAGTTTGGGTAGAACTGACATCTTAACAATATTTAGTCTTCCAATCCATGAACATGAATGTCCTTCCATTTATTTAGGTCTTTAATTTCTTTCAGCAATGATTTTTAGTTTTCTATGTATAAATCCTTTACATCCTTGTTTAAATGTATTCCTAGATATTTGATTCTTTTACTTGCTATTGTAAATGATTTTTCCCCTTGATTTCTTCTTCAGATTACTCATTACTAGTATATAGAAGTACAACTGATTTTTGGGTGTTGATCTTGTACCCCACCACTTTGCTGAATTCATTTGTTAGCTCTAGTAACTTTGTTGTGGATTTTTCATGGTTGTCTGTGATAGGATCATGTCATCTGCAAATAGGAGGAGTTTTACTTCTTCCTTTTCAATCTGGGAGCCTTTTATTTTTTTTCTTGCCTAATTGCTCTGGCTAGAACTTCCAGAAAAATATTGAAAAACAGTGGTGACAGTGGGCATCCTTGTCTTGTTCCTGATCTTAGAGGGAAAGTTTTCGGATTCCATCATTGAGTATGATGCAAGCTGTGGGTTTTTCATATATGCCTTTTATCATGATAAAGATGTTTCTTCTCTTCCTAATATTCTGAGTATTTTTATAAGAAATGTGTCCTGAATTGTGTCAAATGCCTTTTCTGCAACAATTGAGATGATCTTGTGTTTTTACCCCCTTCTTTGTATTAGTGTAGTATATTACATCAGTTGATTTTCTTACATTGAACCATCCTTGCATACCTGGGATAAATCCCACTTGATCATGGTGTATAAGTTTTTAAATGTTATGTTGGATTCAGTTTGCTAGTATGTTGTTGAGGTTTTTTTCCATGTATATTCATCAGGGATATTGGTCTGTAATTTTCTTGTGATAATTTCATCTGGCTTTGGTATTAGGATGATGCTTGCCTCATAGAATGAGTTGGGAAGTGTTCCCTGTTATTCAATTTTTTTGGAAGAATTTGAGCAGTATTGGTGTTAATTCTTTAAATGTTTGGTAGAATTCACCAGGGAAGTGATGTCATCCAGGGCTTTTCTTTGTTGGGAATTTTTTTTATTACCGATTCAAACTCTTGTTATTGGTATGTTGAGATCTTCTATTTCCTTTTGAGTCAGTGTAGGCAGTTTGTGTGTTTCTAGGAATTTGTTCATTTCATCTAGGTTATTTAGCTGCTCAAGCAAATACCATTCAATGGGCTGGCTTAAACAATGGGAATTGATTAGCTCACGGTTTTGAGGCTAAGAGAATGTCCAATTCAAGGTGTCATCAAAGTGATGCTTTCTTCCCGAAGACTGGCATTCTGGGGCTGGCTGTTGGTGATCCCTGGTCCTTCACTTCTTTGTCAAATGGCAATGCACACGGAAGCCTTTCCTGGCCTCTTTGTTCTCTTCCACAGTCCATTGAATTTCAGCTTCTTCCTTCCTGTGGCATTTCTCTCTCTCTCTCTCTGAATTTCATTCTACTTATAAAGGATTCTAGTATTAGGATTAAGACCCATCCTGATTGAGGTAGGCCACGTTTTAACTGAAGTAACCTCATCAAAAGGTACTTCTTACTATGGGTTCACACTCACAAGAATGGATTAAGTTTAAGAACATGCTTTTCTGGTGTATGACTCTTCAAACCACCACAGTTATATTGTTTGTTGACATACAATTTATTATCCCCTTATAATCTTTTTTATTCCTGTGGGGTTGGTAATAATGTTCTTCCTTTCATTCCTGATTTTATTTTCTCTCTCTCTTTTTCCTTTGTCAGTCTAGCTAATGACTTTTCGATTTTACTGATCTTGTCATAGAGCCAACTTTTGGTTCCATTGGTTCTCGCTATTTTTTTTTTTTTTTTAATTCTCTATTTCATTTATCTCTGCTCTAATCTTTGTTATTTCCTTCCTTTTGCTCACTTTGGGTTTAATTTGTTCTTCTTTTTCTAGTTTCTCCAAGTATGAGGTTAGGTCTGTGATTAGAGGTCTTTTTTTTTTTTTTTAAATAAACATTTAGAGTTATAAATTTCCCTCTGAGCACTGTCTTTACTGTGTCCCATAGGTTTTTATACACTGTGTTTTTGTTTTCATTCATCTCAAGATATTTCTGGATTTCCCTTATGATTACTTTTTTGACCCATTGATTGTTTAAGAATATGTTTTTTTTTTTTTTTCTTCAAACTGTTACCTATGCAGCTCCTATACCAAACACAATAAATTCAAGGGCAGGAATAGGCTGCATAAGAGTTTAATTTACACCTTTTTTTGACACCACATTCACTAGTTTCCAAAAGTGAATGGGCAACAAAAAGGCCTGAAGAATGTGTTTTTGAACTTCCATTTATTTGTGGATTTTCCGGTTTTCCCATTTTATTGATTTCTAGTTTCATTCCACTGTGGTCCAAGAAGATACTTTGTTTAATTCCATCTTTTTAAATGTATTGAGACTTGTTTTGTGACCTAAATGTGGTCTATCTTGGAGAACTATCCATATGCACTTGAAAAGAATGTGTAATCTGCTCTTTTGGGGTGCATTGTTCTGTATATGTCTGTTAGGTCTACTTTATTTATGGTATTGTTCAAGTTCTGTATTTGCCTATTCATTTTTTGTCTAGGTGTTCTATCCATTGATGAAAGTGAAGTAGTGAAGTCTCCAGTTATTACTGTAGAGGTGTCTATTTCTCCCTTCAGTTTTGTCAGTGTTGATTGACTCTTTTATTAATATTAAGTGTCCTTCTTGGTCTCTTGTAACAGTTTCTGACTTAGTCTATTTTGCCTAATATTAGTATAACTACCCCAGCTCTTTTGTTTACTATTTGCATGGAAAAATTCACCCCTCTCCTTTCACTTTCAATCTGTTTACTTCTTTGGGTCAAAGGTGTATCTCTTGTAAATAGCTTATATTTAGTTTGTGCTTTTTAAAAAATCCATTCTGCCAATCTGTGTCTTTTGATTGGGGAGTTTAATCCATTTACATTCAGTGTAATACCAATAAGGTAGGACTTAGGTCCTTAAACTTTATATCTTTTTGTCTGTCTTTTCCTTTATTGCAGTCTTCTTTTGTATATAGTTGATCTTTTGTGATTTAACTGATTGATCCCTTTCTCATTTCTGTTTCAGTACATATTTTAAATATTTTATTTGTGGTTACCCTGGGATTTGTATTAAACAACCTAAATCTATAACCTAATAATGCAAGATGATACCAATTTAACATCAGTAGCATATATAGTTTCTACTTCTATGCTCTTCTGTTTTCCCTCTTTATTTTGTTTTTTGTCGTGCATTACCTATTTATATTTTGTGTTCATAATATGCAAATATGATAATTTATTATTCAGTTGTATTCTAACTTTTATAGGAAATAGAGTAGAGTTCCACTCTGCGGATAGCATACTATTGGGATTTGCATTGAAACATGTAATTACCTTCACTGGAGATCTTCACTTCTTCATACAGCTTTTAGCTACCATCTCCTGTAGCTAACTCCCTGAAGAACTCCCTTTACTATTTCTTTTAGGCAATTTTTTGGTGGTGAACTCTCTAAGCTTTTGTTTATCTATGAATGGCTTTAAACTCTCGCACATTTTTGAAGTACAGTTTTGCCAGATAAAGAATCTTTGGCTGGCAGTGTTTCCCTTTCAATACCTTAAAATATGTCATACTACTGCCTTCTTGCTTCCATAGTTTCTGATAAGAAATTGGCATTTAGTCTTATTGAGGATCTTTTGTATGTGATGAATCACTTTCTCTTTCTTTTTTCAGAATTCTCTATCTTTAGCATTCAACATTTGATTAGTATGTGTCTTGGAGTAGGGCTGTAAAGATATATCCAGTATGGAGTTGATTGTACTTCTTGGACATGTACAGAAAGACTTCTTGGACGTCTTTCTTAAGATTTGGGAAATTTTGGACCATTATTCC
The DNA here is from genome assembly GCA_026826555.1 of Tolypeutes matacus. Classification (NCBI taxonomy): domain Eukaryota; kingdom Metazoa; phylum Chordata; class Mammalia; order Cingulata; family Chlamyphoridae; genus Tolypeutes; species Tolypeutes matacus. Next base: position 2,707,623 of record JAKSZT010037812.1, read on the forward strand.
TCAAATATTCTCTCTGCCCCTTTTCCTTCTCCTCTTCTTCCAATAATGCATATCTTGGTATGCTTTGTGTTGTGTTACAGGTCCCTAAGGCTCTGCTCAGTTGTCTTCTTTTCTCTAGCTACTCTTCTGAATGTATAATTTCAATTATCTTATTTCACTGATTCTTTCTTCTGCCTGTTCAAATCAGCTGTTGAACATCTCTAGTGTATTTTAATCTCTATTAACTGTGTTTTTCATCTCTATATATTCTATATTCCTTTTTAAATTTTATAATTCTTCTTTTTGTTCACATATTGTCTTCCTTATATCCTTTAGTTCTATACCGAAATTTAGTTTATTTGTATCCATATTTTCTTTTAGCTCCTTTAACTGATTTAGGAAATTTAACTGAATATCTTTGATTAATTGTTATACCATCTGTGTTTCCGCTGAAGTTTTAATTGGCTCCCTTGACGGCCATCTCTTACTGTTTCTTTGTATGGCTTAAGATCTTTTGTTTAAGTTTGGGCATTTGATTGCTTTGATATGAGTGACATTTTGAATTTGATGAATCCCAGAAAAGTTTTTTTAAAACGAATCCATTCTTTTGGATGTGCTACCTTTTGATTGCATTAGATTCTGTTAAGGGACCTTTATTAGATCACTTGCTTAGAATGCTTTTGATCTTTTCATTGGACTACGTCAATGAGGCATGACTCACGTTGGGTTTCCGTCCTCTTACAGGAGCCTTGTATAAATGGAGACACACAGAGAAAGGAGACACACAGAAAAGGGAGCTCTGCCATTTTGACATGGCCATGTGGGAGAAAGGACTCAAGATTGTTAGCAGCTGAGGCTTAGGCACAAAACCTTTAAGAGTCTGAGCCCTCAGAGCAGCTCAAGGCTGAAGAAATAATCCATATGCTTGATCACTTACAGTTGGGCTCAGGGAGAAATCAGAGCAGCCAAAACTGAGAGGATGCCTGTAAAGAGACAAGTCATATTCCTGATCATCCCCTCTGGAGGGAAAGGTATGGAACTTGGAAGAGACTGGCTGTATCTTGCCTCACCATGTGGCAGGGCACCAGGATCACAAGTAGCTGACTTTGATGAGACAGTATCGCTGATGATGCCTTGATCTGGACATTTTCACAGACTTGAAACTGTAAACTTTTACCTCCAATAAATTTCCCATTATAAAACCAACCCATTTCTGGCACTTTGCACCGGCAGCCTTTGGCAAATTACAATATGCTAACTCTGGAAGTCAAACACTAAAACTTACCTAAGGTTTTAGTGTAGATTGGATTTAGTGTAGATTTGAAGACGTCTTCAAAGTTTGGCATAGTTTATGGTGAAACTTTAGAGTAGCCCATGTTTAACAGTTCAGATTTTCTCAGTTATTTCTGCACCTCTTTCTTGTCCTGGGCATGTGTAGAAACTGTTAAGGTTACCCTATTTTATATGACTGTTTCTCTTTCAGGAGAGGATTTACTTTCCTCTGTTCCTCCTCTGGGAGTCCTGGGCTGTTCTCTCTCTCTCTCTCTTTTTTTTTTTTAATTTTCCTCCCCAGAGGTTATGATTTGTTCAACTCCTTTCCTGTGCTCTGCACTGCCTTTGGACTCCAGTTTTAAGTCCTGGGTCCATCCTGCCTCACAGAGGTTCAGTTGCTCCTTTTCATGTGGCTTTTTTTTTTTTTTCCTCTGTTAACTTCTTTGTTAGAGGATTCTGACCCACAGAGCAAGATGTGGTCGGTGTTCAAAAATTCCAGTTTTGTTTATAGTTTTCATTTAGGCATACCAGTATTTAGAGACTTAGCTGGGAGTGTACATAGCTTGTCAATAGCTCTGCCACAGGTCAATCTGATTTATGGGGTACTGTTTTGTAGGCACATACAACACCAAACACTAGGGTCTCCATGCCTGAATGTGCATGGGACTCTAAGTCACTGCCCTAGGTGTCTCCATGGTTAGTGACCACGGAAGTAAGTCAGAATACTGCTGCTGTGTGTCTCTTATACCATGTGGGATCCAGTGGGGGAAAGGTGTCTGGACTGGCAGGTCCACACCATTCTCCTACCTTCTTTGTTGTTGTTGTTTTCTTCAATTCAGCATTTGTGGAGCCTTTCTCCAGTCTCCAGAATTATCCTCCAGAATTCCAAGCAAGTTGAATTTGCCCTTTTATTTAGCTATCTCCAAGGGGAAACATTCCCAGCAATGTCTTATGTTGCCATCTTGATGACATAATTCAACCTAGAATCCACATTCTTAATAGTGGTATTATTCCATTCTCTTAGAGGAAAAATATGTATTGAACACCTGCTTTTTTTTCATTTTAAAAAACAATTTATTGAAGTGTATCATTCATACATGAATATACATAAACAGTAAGTGTATAGTAAAAGTTGTGAACTTACAAAACAAACATGCATAACATCACATAGGGTCCTATACATCATCCCTTCACAAATACATTGCATTGTTGTGAAGCATTCACAACAAATTATGAAAGAGCATCTTGACCACCTGCTTTTTGCAAAGCTAGTGACTTCAGGGACACACAGATAAGTGAGTCATAATCTATGCCCTAAAAGCTCACTATCTAGTTGGGGGATAGGAGGAAGGATTGTAACAGAAATACATAGATAATTATAATTCACTGAAGAGTAAACTACAATTGTGTATTAGTTATCTATTAACATGTAGCAAATAACCTGTATCTAGTGGTTTAAAACAACAAACATTTATTATTTCACACATTCTATGGGTCAGAAATTCAGGAGTAGTTTAGCTGGGTGGTTCTGGCTTAAGTCATCTCATAAAGTTGCAATCAAGATATTGGTCAAAATTTGCAGTCATCTGTAGACTTGCTCAGAGCTGTAAGATTCAATTCCAAGATGGTTCCCTCATAAAGCTGTTGGCAGGAGGTCTCAGTTCCTCACAAGCTGGGCCTCTTCCTCACCTCATGACATGGCAGCTGGCTTCCCTTAGAGTGAGTAATCAGAGAGAGAGAACAAGAAGGAAGCTCAATGCCTTTTATGACCTAAGCTCAGAAGTTACATACCATCACTTTCACCATATTCTATTCATTCGAAAGGAGTTAGTAAGTCCAGCCACACTCAAGGGTAGGAAAATTAGATTTCACCTTTTGAAGGTTTTTTTTTTTTAAACCAACACAAAAGGGAAGTCAAAAATGGAAATTAGAAAAAGAATTTTATAGATGAAGTGGTATTTGAATACATAGAATTTTGAATGGTTAAGATGGGGAGGGAGAGAAACACGATGGAAGGGACAGCATGAGCAAAGGCACAAGGGAGGAGTGTAGACTCTCTTTTGAAAGCACAGATAGAAGTCTATTAGGACATATGTTGGCGTGTAGTTGCAGATGTACCTAAAAGGTGGGTTGGTCCTAATTGTGAAGGGCCTGGGATGTCATGTTGTTTTCAATTCAGTGGGTGATGGGGAATCTTAGGAAACTTTTGAGTGGGGAAGTAATACAAATATAATCAGTGATGTGTGATGTGGATTGGAATAGAGTGTAACTGGAGGTGAGGATACAAATTAGCAGGTTCTTTAGTAGCTGGGCTCTATTGGTAAAGGTTAATTAGGAAATCTGTAATCACGCTAGGTATTTCAAACAGATGGGATTAATATAAGGGAATTTTACAAGGTGTTGGAAGGCTAAAATAACAAGAAAGGGAAGCTAGGTTTGTGGGGGAAGGCTTTAACTTTGGCTGGCAATTTCCCCTATATCATGTGAGGCTGGCACAAAAGCCTTAGGTGGCAGTGAAACTGGATGGTGACAGGAAGTAAAATTAAATGCTAATGAGATTTAGGGCTGAATAGACACAAAAGCTAACACAATTACCCATGATGAACCAGACACTGTTCTAAGTGCCTCATGTATATTAACCCATGAATATTATGATCTCATTTGACAGATTGGGAATCCAAGTAACCCATCTAATGTTACACAGCTAGGAACTGATAGAGCTAGGATTCACACTTAAGCATCTCAGTACCAGGGTCCATGCTCATTACCATTGCACTATACTTCCTGCTCTTGTGAAGAATCAAAGATGGTTCTGACTGGAGGATGGTGTGGTCATTAACAGAAATAGGAGAGCCAAAGGTAGACTTTGAGGGTGGAGTGGGGAGGGAGTGGGACTTAATGTATTGGTTTGTGGATGCTATCAATACAACAGTGGGCACCATTTAGCTAGCTCTTCCTAATTATACTTCTCCATGCAATCTGCTACCCAGCAGGAAGACCTTTAAATGAACTCACTTAGTTATCCCAAGTTAACCCAAGGGAAGGTGTGAAAATAAATGTAGCTAATCAAGTGCCATTAAACTTATTTGTAATACCTGGTTTTAGGGAGGTTCTTAGTCTCAGGTTCAAGATGAATGAAATTTCTAGCCTAGAATGCAGATTAGGGAAGGTGTCTTAGCAGTGAGGCAGGGAAGGAAAATAGGACGACTTTCTGATTCTTTCTAAGTCATGTTCTCAAGTGTGTTAGCAAGAGGAAATGGAATAGAAACTGAAAACAAAGTCTCATGTGTCTGATTCTATTTCAGAGATTTCCATTTAGGATAAGATTTCTGTGTGCCATTCACAGTCTCTTCATTTGCTTTAAAATTCAGGAGTCACAGTTTTTAAAGATCTTTTTAAGAGCTTGATTCTTGACTATGTATAAAGAAATACATTTAATTCTAAAAACCTAACATCATTCTTTAGGAATGGAAAACAGATAGGTTAGGGGAATTTAAAATTTGACTGGCATTTCTTTTTCTCACTTCCTTCCTGTGTTGGTTGAAGAATTGTAAGGACATCAGGCTTTGACTTATTTTTTTTTTTTGGTAATGAACAGTTATTAAGTTTATTGATTTTCTGATTTCCATCGATAGCTAACAGGCCAAAGCTACACATTAATATTTGCAGCAGTAATACCCAAGAGCTAAGGGTTTTAACAAATGGAAACCGCAAAAGTCTAAACAGTCCAAATTAAAGGAAATTTGGAGGCCAAACCTTAGAATTTAAATGAAATACCTACCGAATGAATCCAATTTACTTAATAACTAAGTGAAGTCAGTGTTGATTATTCACTTTTTCAAACAAACTTAAATGGTTTCCTATATCCTAATGATGGAGTCATTTCAAAATAGGTATGCTCTCTATTTCCTTCTACAATCAAAATTTTAAAATAGCTTTCAGCTAATATTTGTATAAATTTTACAAAGTGCTTTCGTATAGTTAGTCTTTACAAAATGCTTGTAAGATACACTATTGCTTTCTTCATTTTTACATGAAAAACTGAAAGTCAGTGAGATTGTGATATGGCCAGTGTCACTCAACCAGTAAGTAGAAAGCCCAATATGTGAATCTAGGACTTTCAATTAAAAAATAATATAAAATAGTAAAGGACAATTTCATTCTTTTGGCAATTGTGACTTTTTGTGTACAACTTTTCACTACATATTACTTTATATTCCTCGTCTACACTATTAAAAAATTTTATAGTATATATTCTATTTGTAGTCTGCTTTTTAGTCCCTATTTAACAAATAATTTTACTGCCACAAGAGTCTCTGAGAAAGAGTGGTAATTTTCAGAAGATCCAAGCTATCTGTGAATGCTTTCATGGGTCACTGCTACATTTTTAAAACCTTATCTGTATATATATAATTAGAGAATTTTTAGGTTTAAAGAAAAATCATGCATCAAATACAGAGTTTCCATATACCACCCTATTATTAAATGTAGCATGCTACAGTTGTTACAATTAATGAAAGAACATTTTAAAATTTGTACTATTAACTATAGTCTGTGGTTTACATTAGGGTTCACTGTGTTGTACAATCCTATGTTTTTTAAAAAAACATATATATAATTTAAAATTTCCACTCGTAACCACATTCAAATATATAATTCAGTGCTATTAATTATGCTTACAATGTTATGCTACCATCACCACATCCATTACCAAAATTCTTCCATCATCCCAAATAGAAACTCTGTATAATTTAAGTATTAACTCCTCACACCAATCCCTGGTAACCTATATTCTTGTTTCTGACTCTGACTCTGTAAATTTGCTTATTCTAATTATTTCATATCAGTGAGATCGTACAGTATTTGTCCTCTTGTGTCTGGCTATTTCACTCAACATGATGTCTTCAAAGTTCATCCATGTTGTTGCACATCTCAGAACTTCTTTCCTTTTTTATTCCACATTTTGATCATCCATTCGTTGCTTGATGGACATTTGGGTGCTTCCATCTTTTGGCAATTGTGCATAATGCCGTTGATGAACATCCATGTGCAAATATCTGTTTGAGACCCTGCTTTCAATACTTTGGGGTATATACCTAGAAGTGGGATTGCCAGGTCATATGATAATTCTATACTTAACTTTATGAGAAACCATCAAACTTTTCCACAGTGACTATCTTCCCACCAACAATGAATATGTCTTCCTCTTTGTCACATCCTCTCCAACACTTATAATTTTCCATTTTCTTATAGCAGCCATTCAAGTGGATGTGAAATAGAATCTCATTATGGTTTGGATTTGCATTTTCCTAATGGATAATGATTTTGAACATCTTTTTATGTACTTTCTGGACATTCGTATATCTTTTTTTGGACAAATAGATACTCAAGTTTTCTGCCCATTTTTCAATTGAGTTGTTTGTCTTTTTGTCACTGAGTTGTAGAAGTTCTCTATATATTCTGGATATTAAATCCTTATCATATATGTGGTTTACAAATATTTTCTTTCATTCTGAAGGTTGTCTTTTTTGTTTTTATAATAAATACTTTGATATACAAAAGTTTTTTATCTTGATGAGGTCCATTTATCTATTTTTTTCTTTTGTTGTTTATGCTTTTTGGGTGTAAATTCTAAGAAACTGTTGTCTACTGCAAGGACCTAAGGATTTGTCCCTGTGTTTTCTGCTAGGAGTTTTATAGTTCTAGTTCTTATGTTTAGGTCTTTGATCCATTTTGAGTTGATTTTTGCATATGGACATCCAGTTTTCTCAGCACCATTATTTGAAGAGCCTATTATTTCCCAATTGAGTGGACTTGACACCCTTGTCAAAAATCAGTTGGCCATAAATGTGAGTGTTGATTTCTGAAACCTCAATTTGATTCTATTGGTCTATTTTATAATATAAAGGCATCTATATAATGATTTAGTAGTCATTATTATTTAATTCTTAACTCTCAGTTACATTTGTTCCTTATAACAATTTATGACTTAAAGTCTATTATCTGATATTAGTATAGCTACCCCAGATCTCTTTTAGTTATTACGTGCATGATATATTTTTTTCCATCCTTTCACTGTCAGCCTACTTGTATCTTTCAATTTAAGGTGAATCCCTTGCAGATAGCATTTAGTTGGGTCATGCTTTTTTTTTTTTTAATTTTCTTAATACATTCTGTCATATCTGCGTTTTGACTGGAAAGTTTGATAATGCAGGACTTTCCCTTGCCATATTGCTATTTTGTCTTGTAAGTCTTATATCTTTTTACCCTCAAATTTTCAATTAATGCCTACTTTCATATTTATTTGATTTTTGTTTGTATTATACCATTTTGAGTCCTTTCTCATTTTTTTTTTCTGAATATATTTTCAACCTGAATCATTTCAATTGTCCTGTCTTCAAGATCGCTGTTTTTTTATTCTGCCAGCTCCAATATGCTGTTGAAACTCTCTAAGGAAAATTTTAATTTCACTTATTCTGTTCTTCAACTCTAGTATTTCTGTTTGGTTCCCACTGAGTATCTTAAAGAGATTCTCATATTGTTCAGTCATTGTTTTCCTTGTATCCTTTAGTTTTTTCTGTGTTTTCCTTTATCTCCTTGAACATGTTGATGATCACTTTAAGTCTTTGTCCAGTATATCTAATGTCTGTTCCTCTTTGCTGATGTTTCCTGTGTTTTTTTATCTTGTTCCCTTGGGTGGGCCATCATTTCCTGTATCTTTGACTTGTAACCTTTTGTTGTACACTGTAATTTTAATATTTTGAACTGTTAACTATGGGATTTAGTTCCCGATCTGTCTATTCCTTAAATTTGTATCCAGCTAGTGCTGTGATAGAGATTTCCTTGAATGTCAGGAGCTAGTCAAAACAAATAAACCAAAGCTTTTTATACCTTTCACAGTCTTTGCAAATTGGCTCTGCTTTGGCTGGTGGTTTCCTTTAGAGCTTAGCCATCCTGTCAAGAAGATCAGCCCAAGTGCAAAGTGCAGGGTCCTCTCTGTCTTATCTCAACCTGTGAGGAGCCAGGGAGCCAGCTTCTTTTCCTGGTCCCGTGTTTGCTAGTGGTGTTAGGAATTGTCCTATTTACTGTCTACAGGAATTCAAATGAATGCCTCCTTTACTCCTTTATATAGACTTCCACTCCTTCCTGGGTACTGTATTATTTGACTTAATGCAGGGTGTCCTTTTTTCCAGGCCACTTTGACTTTAATTGTTTCTTACACTGCTTTAATGCCTGCAATTTGCTTCTCTGCCTTCAGGACAAATTCTGGGAGGACAAGCCTGAGACAAGTTTCCTATTTCAGTTTTTCAGCCTTCCTTCTGATAGCCTGGCACTGACATGCAGGTATCTCAGTACGCTATAAGCCTCTCCCTGCTTCATCTGGACATCTGGAACAGGACCAAGCATCCACAATGGGGGTACAGCCTAGCTCTACTCTGTGTTGTGGAGGGAGAGGGGAAGGGGCCAGAAAGGCGCCAGCAGCCTCTCCTATAAGCCTTTTACTGTTTTCCATAGTTTTGAGGAAAGGTGCTATCTTTAAGATTTCTTTGCTGCTTTTGTCTGGCTGGGGTTGGGGCAATTGCTGCCTTCAGAGCCAGCCTCCAGTGATATGAAGTAGCTGATCAAAGGCAGCGATCAGTGATCAGGCCACACAGCCCTGGAGTTTGGAGGACTGTGTCTTTATGTCCCACCATGGTACCAGGAAGCTGCACCAGGAGCCTGAGCTGCAGTCTCCACTCCTGCCTGCCATTGGGCTGGGCCTGGGGTATGGAACTGCTTCAGGGAGAGTAAAATTCACCAGTATTTACTACAATTTACCAGCCTCTTCCTCCAGCAGTTCGTTGGTTGCTGCACAGTGTTCCATTAGACTCTGGAGTTTCAAAGTAGTCGATTTAGACAGTACCTGCCAGTTCAATAGTTATTTTGGTGGAGACAATGATTCCTGGAGCTTCCCATAGTTCTCTCCCCAGCCTTTGTCTTTTTGTTCAGCTTTCACAGTGTCCCTTTACTGATCATTTTGCATTCTCTTATAGACATTTCTCCTCCATGCAGTGGTTACCATGTGGAAAAATATGTGAGGGTAGTAAGAGTTGGGGCTGGAGTTAGGATCAAACAGAAGGAATGCAGAAGCTTGTTGGGACAGAAAATTCAGGCTACTTGGTCAGAGGGATCTCAGTCTAGTTAGAGCTCATTTCCTCTCCACATTCACCTGGTATCACAGGATTGCTTATATGGACATGGTAACTTGCAGTCTGTCTTTGGGGTATGGAGAGGTTAATAAGTCAAGATGTCTTGTAAAATCTTCCTGATTCACTGGCCTTATCAATGGAATGAAGGTGAGGTAACTCTTCATCTAAAAGTGAAGAGATTAAATGAATGTCTTTATACCTAGTAAATAAATAGCACATAACCTGCTATTCCCCTTTGTAGCAGTGATGTGCTGAAAGTAGCTTGTATTATCTCATGAAAGCCAATTTTTAAAAATTAAGGAATTTTATGAGCTCGATGGTAAATTTTTGGTAGCTTTAAATTGACCATGGTGGGCATATTTACATTACAGAAGCTGGAAAATACTACAAATGAGGGTTTTTTTTTTTTTTTTTTTTTTCAGACAGTTTTTCAGCACATCACTGCCTATGCCTTGAACTAGATAGATATTGCTAATCAATAAAGGTGCTCTTTCTTGCTAATTTCAGATTTGACCTCAGAATCTTTCTCGACACACTACTCCTGACAGTAACCAGCAATGAATTGGACTGAGTACATGAGATGAGCAATATGTTCCATCCGTGTCCTAAAGGAGCTTTCATCATTGTCTCTAGTATTAGGTGGTAGTAACCTATGTTGAGGAAGTTTGCTTTGGGATTGACACTTTTGCTGGATCATTTTAATGACTTATGAAATAAAAAATCAAAAGCATTTCACACAAAGAAACCAAAATAATACCAAACTCCAGATTGCAGTTGATTAAAGCCTAATTGGAAAGAAGCACTCAGCAATACCACTTTCTTTCTCTCTGATGTGTTCTTTATGTGTGTGTACCATACAAGAACACGAGTCAAGTATTTGGATGTTGATTGATCGGTTATTTCAATGAACATTTACTGAGTCTCTTTGTTTCCATTAGTTATTGTTATATAACAAATCACCTGGAAACTTAGTGGCTCACAATAATGATAATCATGCAGTCTTGCTTGTGGTTTCTGTGAGCCAGGAATCCAAGAGTGGCTGGGGTGGGTGATTCTGACTTGTGTTAGAAGAGAAGTCATGCATAGTCACTTGTGTATCTTGAGATTGCACTCAGATGGTGGCTGAGGCTACAGTGGTTTGAAGGATCCACTTCCATGGTTGCTCTCCCACTTGGCCAGCAATATAACACTGACAAGATGTTTCCTCTCCACATGGGCCTCTTCATGGGCTTGCTGGGATATCCTCGCATCAGAGTGGCTGGCTTTCCCCAGACCAATAAGAGTAATAGTCGGTGTCAAGAAGTCTTGAGTTCTTCATCTTGGGAAATGAGGCAATAGAATAGTCAAGAGGCCTGTGCACTTTCTGTTCACTCTTGCCCGGATTTTGCATGACCAGCTTGCTCTCTTCATTTAAGCTTCACCTGAACGGTAACTTCTTCAGAAAGACCTTTCCCCGCTAATATTCATCACTCTTTCATCACTCTTTTTCTCTTTACCCAGTAATATTTTTCTTTATAGCATTTATTACTATATGATATATTACATTTTTTGTTTATTTAGTGTCTTTCTCCCTAAACAGAATAAAACCTTTTTAATGGTAGAGACTTCATATATTTCTAGTACTTATTACAGGGACTCAATATTAATATTCTGTGTTGAGTGGTGAACAGGTAAGAGTACTGGGTCTAGCACTAGAGAGCCTGCACCTGGGGCCTGACTCTGCTACTCACTAGCTCAGTGGGCAAATCAGTTAACTTCTCTAAGCTTCAGTGTTCCCAGCTAAAATGGAGTTAACAATATGACGCAGTGTTTATAAATCACCTAACATTGTGCCTGTGTATATCAGCATCTATTAAATGTTACCTGTTACTATTATTATTGTTGTTGTTATCACTCTAATGATTTACTCAAGCAAAAGAGTTGAAGGGTCACTTCACAGGGACATTGGTATGGATCAGTGATTGAACTTATTATAGCCTTCGCTCATGCTGAGCTCATGCTGTTTTTCCTTTCCTCAGTTTTTTTTTTTTTTTTTTTTTTCTTTCCTCCCCCTGAAGGTTCTGAACAGACTGCAGAGTAAATATGGTTCCTTGTACAGAAGAGACAACGTTATCCTGAGTGGCACTCACACACACTCAGGTCCAGCAGGCTATTTCCAGTACACTGTATTTGTAATCGCCAGTGAAGGATTCAGCAATCGAACTTTTCAGTACATGGTTTCTGGCATTGTGAAGGTAGGCAAAGGGCCAAATAGTCCGGGGCAGCTGTCTTTACCATTGCTTACGGGTGCTTTAGGAATGGTTTGGTGTGATGCACAGAGGCGGGCCCGAGCTCAGTCTTACCACCCTTTCCTCTTCCTGCCTGCCTTCTAACTTTTCCTGAGCTGTGGGCTCGCAGGCCCGGGGCACCAATTGAGTGGGAGAGGAGGGTTCTATGGCAGTAAGCCCCATGTAGTCAGCCAAAGGGACAGAAAACATTTTGTGTGAAACCCTCCTAAATTATAGGGCCCACGTGGCCTGATCTCCGCATAAAGTCGTGTAAAAAGGAACCCAACAAGGAATCAAAAGTAATTACAAATAATTCCAACCTTATCTTGCCTTTCCCCAAGTGCATAAAAGGGAATCCAATTTATAAACACATCCTCATTTCTCAAATCCTCTGCAGCAGCTCCAGACCTCCAGTGTGCTCCTACCAAATTCCTTAACCCCCTCCCCCATTCCTGGTTTGTGTAGCTTTTACTTTTCTCTCTCTTCCAGCTTATTATTCTCTTGCTTGGGACCCGTTAGGACCCTTGCTTATGGTTTTTTTGTTTGTTTTTGTTTTGTTTTTTCCATTCCTTTGCCTTCTACTTTTTCTCATCAAGACCCCTCCCCCCATTCCTAAATCCAGAGATCTCACTGTCAAGGACAGAAATTGCTTAATGGCAGTGTTTTTCAAACTGTAGCTAGCAATCTATTAATAGCATATGAAATCAATGTTGTGGGTTGCAATAAGCATTAGAAAAAAAGAACTATTATAAAATAGATTGGAACATATCATAGTATATAACAAATATTAAAGTTACAGTTTGTGTGAAATGTTTGCTTTAGTATGCATGTGCTGATGTATATTAAGTTATGATGAAACTGTGTTTCTTATTGTGATAGTCAAAAAAGTTTGGAAAACACTGCCTTAGAAAGGGGTAGGATGGAGAAGGTAGGGAGGGTGGGGATTTTTATGAGTTAGCCAGTCTTGTCCCAGTCTCATAGGAGCATGTCTCCCATTTTGGGTATCTGAAATGACAAATTGTGCCTGGCTCCGCCCTTTCCTAGGTACAGAGCAGGCCAGGGAGAGGAGGAGATGGAGCTCTTGGCTAGCTCAGGTATTAATCAGCGCACTACTTCCCTATGCCTAGCACTTCCCTCTCAACTGCAAAGGTCATTTCTGCTCCCTTGGGGATGACACCTTCTATTTGGTTCTCCTGACTTTCATTCTATAGTGGCCCCAGATTGGAGAAGAGGAAATTGTCCATAGGTCTCTTCTGTTTATCTTGACTAAGGCATTATCCCCACCACGATTTCTAAATTTACAACTCCTTTTTTTTTTTTTTAACCTTCAGAGCATTGAGATAGCACACGCAAACATGAAACCAGGCAAGATCTTTATCAATAAAGGAAATGTGGATGGTGTACAGATCAACCGAAGCCCTTATTCTTACCTTCAGAATCCGGAGGCAGAGAGAGCAAGGTGAGGAGGATTTATCAAAATTAAATCATTGTGCTTCCTTTAGGGAACAGCAATGTAAGTACAGGATTGTTACCTGATGAATACTCCTAGAGAAGTAATAAAGCTAAAATGATTTAAAAATGTGTTTATAATCTAAGACAATAATAAAAATGAACGTCGAAATATACCAACCCATGAACATTTCTTTCCAATTTGCTGACTGTGGGAGCCAGTGTGGGTATTTTATGTAACCTAGACTTATAAACCAGGTACAAATATGGTCTTATCTTAGCTTTACCACCTCCTTGTTGTGTGGCTTTTAATGTCTTACTTACCTTGATTTATCAACTCTCAGCTTCTTCATCTGTAAAATAGAGATAATACTGTACATGTCATGTATTTGTTAAATTAATGAATAGCTGTTAATATTATATGTTATTCAGAAGATACTGTCTTAGTTCAGGAGGATGTAGCAAGGGAGAGAAATAAGAATAAGAGACTGGAATAAAGAGCATGAAATTAAGCCCACATAATTGAGTGGAACAACTGAAGGAGATGATTATTTTATCTTTTTTTTTTTTTTTTTTTAATGTGATGAACCAGATTTGCGACAGAAGTACTTGGCTACTATGGCAGTGTAAAATATTGTCTCAATTTCAACTTGACCACTTGACAGTGCATTTTTCTGCATATTTTTCAATGGTTTTCAAAGGAGTTGATTTTTAGAAAATATAATCTGGTTTCCCTTGAAAGGATATAAAAGAATGCTTTAAGTTACAGGTCATGAATGCCTTCAGTTTTGCATATTCCATTTTAAGAGATTCCATTAAAATTTGATAAGTGAGTAGAAATTTCAAAGATAAATCCTTTTTGTCAGAAATATATACAGGTTATATAATAGTATTTACATTATGTAAAATATATGTCAGCTCTAATTAGCCAACTTAGTCCTCTTAACTTTGGCCACAGTTACAAATTGTCTCCGTAGCTGAGGAATGAGGTACTGCGTTTAGTTTAAGACTGTTGCTTGTCAGGGAGTCTCACTGAGAGGCGTTTTGTTTTTACTTTTGTGTCAGATCCTACTGTTAGTCATACATGAAGTTCAGGCCCTAACATAGAACTGACTAGGTTTCTTTGTTTTGCTGACTAGGTATTCTTCAAACACAGACAAGGAAATGGTAGTCTTGAAAATGGTAGATTTGAATGGAGAAGACCTGGGCCTCATCAGGTACTTTATTTCCATTTTTTTTTTTTTTTTAAACCAAACCAAACGAAAAACAAGAAATGCTGTCTAGATAACTTTCCTTAATTCCAAGTGGGAAAAAAAAAAGAGAATAAAATAGTGTCAGATTCTGAGGATAAGTCAACTGGTTAAATGCCCAGACTCCACACATCCAGGATCCAGCCATGTGCGGCTGGGCGAGTTCCCAGCGTCTTCGGGCTGAGTTCTTCATCCGAAAACGAAGTTAAGATGAGTATTACCTAAGAGAGGGATCTGGCTGGGTAAAGAGCTCAGTACATCATCTGGCACGTGGTATAAAGATTAGTCGTTAGCAGTTTTTACAGTATGAAGATCTGTGTGCAAATCCTGTGATGGTAGACAATTATCTCATGGTGAAAAAGGAGAAAACAATCTGACAACTAGACAAGTGATTATGGATTTGAGATTATTTACCTGCCTTTTCCTAAAAGGATTAAGTCTAATGTAGGACAATGCCAATTAGTGATGAAAGCAGAACTAAGACTACCTGAAGGAATCAATTAGGGTAACTGTTGGTACTGTTTTCTGGTAATGACAACATGTAAGAAAACTTGTGGATTTTGTTTTCTCTGAAAAGAAGGCATTCACCTTCATACGTGATTTTGGTCTCTGAAATTAGACTGTCTCAGGAATTGACTGGCTGTGAGTTCTTCTATAAAAGGATTTTGGGATCTACCTTGTCCTGTGAACTTACAAATGGTACAGAAATTCCATAAAATGAAGTAAGGAAAGGAACAATAGTGCTTGGGTGCTAGAGTCAAATATCTAGGGTTCAACTCTGGGCTCTTATCCTTATTAGCTATTTGACTTTGGACAAGTTATATAACTGTCATGTGTCTCAGTTTTCTTATCTCTAAAGTTGTAAGATAGAGTGAGTCTTTAAAAGTGTAGATAGTAATTGTTAGTAAAGGTGGTGAGAAGTTTACCAAGTAGAATTATGAATATCCTAGTGAGAGATTCTGTGTGAGTAAATTTATCAGTGAATTAAAATTTAAAAAGGCATAGAGAAAAATATTAAGGGCTATGACTCCCAGTTCAGACACCAGGGTTGGCTCTATAACTAGGGAAGAACAGCATGGTAGTAAAGTGTTCAGGTTTGGGGTCAGCTGGACTTGGATTCAAATCTCAGCCCTGACACTTACTAACCATATGGCCTAGGGAAAGTAACTTATCTACTTATACCTCAACTATCCTATTTGAAAATGGGGACAATAATACCTAATAGGAGTTGTCTGAGGGTTAAATGAGATAATATATGCACAGCTCTAGCTCTATGCCTGGCATATACTAAAACTAATAATTTCAGCTAAAAGGTAAGGAGTAGAAATAAGATCATTCTCTTCCAAACAACTCCATTACTGGCATAGCAGAGTGCTTGAAGTTCTTAGCATGGGAGTTATTCCTTTGTGTTTAATGTGGGGAGTAAATATGAAAACTCCATTAAAATTAATTTTTTATATGGACTGGCATAATAGAACTCATTCTTCCACTATAATAAATTAGTCTATCGATTAGTTGCCACTTGGCAATCAATTCAACAGACCTCCTATATATCAAGTATTCAACTGTGTACTCAGGGTATGTTCTGATGAATAAGGCATGGTCCCTATCCTCAAAGTGCTGAGGACTAGGGAAATGGCTGGAGGCAGGAGGTAGAGATTGGAAGCTAGGCAAGTAACCTAACATAAGTCAGATGGCCATCAATGCTATAATGTGGGCATAAATAAATGCTGTTGGAATTTGGAGGAGATAGCACCAAGTTCTGCCTGGGAGTCTGGTGGAAGTCTTCAAAGAGAAAATGACATTTGAACTGTACCTTGAAGAAGCCATGGGATTTCTTATGGAATCATGAAGAAGAGTGAGTTGTGAGGCTGGGGTGTGGGCCAGGTCAGGGAGTCAGTGAGAGATGAATCCGGAAAGGTGAGCTAGCTCTAGATTGTGGAGCTCTTTTGTGGGGAATTTGATCAGGAGAGGGTCAAGATAAGAGCATAAATCTATGGCTAGTTAGACTGAATATCCCAAATTTGTTAAGAGAAGGTGGCTTTTCCTTTATAATAGTTATAGTTATAATATTGTTTCTATTTAACTCCTGGCTTAATGACTGACACCATTCGTGATTCTCTCTTTTTTAGTTTCTGAATCATTTAACAATGGGAACAGAAAGTTTAAAAATGTTGTTTTTGTGGCCAGATGTTCTTTGCCTCCTTTCATATAACTATATTGCATATCTGGATGTCCCAGGGTCAGCTGTCAAGGTTATAGCAACACTTTTCCATCTGCTGTGCATAATGCCCTGTGATTACTTTCCATTGCTTCTGTAGGTGCCATATGTTATCCTGGATGTAATTGCTCCTGCAATTGCCTCTTGTTTCATAGTGATAATTGCTCATTGAATACATTAAAAATGACCCAAAACATAAAGTCAAATCTGGACTCCTGAGTAACTCAGCCACCACATGTACGTGCCTGCTATTGGACAGAATCCCAAGGTGTGGGGAGTTTGGAAACACAGAAGCTCAGAATTGCAGAACATGGAGATAGTCTAGTTTAACCTTCAGCTGGGGAACTCAGGCCTAGAAAGTTGGTGTAACCTCACCAATGTCCCAAGGATAGTTTATAGTGAAGCCAAGACTATCCTCTTCACACTAAAAATCGAATTCAGAGTTCACTGCTTCCTACTTTCGTTTTTATCTTCATTTCTACATTCAACAATTCTGCTCTAAGCACCTACAGTGTGCCATGCAGTACTTCCCAGTCCTTGGAATCAGAATTCCTGTGTTTGTACTCCTTGAGCAAATGCCTTAAATGCTCTGAGACTCAATTTCTACATTTCTTGAATGTGGATGTAACATCTTCTCTCCACACAGGGGTTATTATTCATTCTTTCATTTGTTAAGTGTTTGTGGAATGTATGTGCCATGCACTGAGCTAATACTAGGGAGACAATGATGAACAACAGTAGATATAGTTTCTACCCTTACAGAAGTTACACTTTACTGGGAAAACAGAAGATATCCAAATAATTGTACAAATATATGTAAAACTACAGTTAGGGTAAGTGTTAAGAAAGGATGGTATATAGATAGAGCTGTGAAAACGTATCTTAGAGGGATGTGCCCTAGTCAGGGGGATTCAGAAAGTCTTCCCTTTGCCAATGGAGCTGAAATCTAGGAAGAACAAGAATTAACTGGGAAAATAAGGGCAGGAGAAAACATTTAACACAGGGGGATGTGTATACAAAAGTCCTGTGACACATTTTGAAGAATTAAAAGAAGGTCAGTGTGATTGGAGGGGAGTGCAATGAAAGAGGGTGCTGTAAGGTAAAGTGAGAGGTAGAACTCTATTGGAGGTCATGGTAAAGATTTTGGTCTTTAAGGAGAAAAGAAAATCATTGGAGTGTTTTAAGTTGGAATTGGGGGCTGGAGATTCTCGAAGGGTTAGAAAGCATGGTAACTTGAGAAATGAAATAAAATTATGCCTGTGCAACTATTTCATAAACCATTAAGTCTTCTACATTTGTGAGGCCGCTATTTGCTCCAGTTCATCTGTTTGTGTAAGGAAAATACTTAGGTCTTTTTGCCTGACACCACCTTACACAAAAACACAGAATAAATTTTCTGCAGAAGTAGGGAACATGTTTGGGATGTTCTGAATAAAAATGTACTCTATGTGGCATTTTAAAGATTCACTTTGGGAGGACTCTGGAAGGCACATTAATGGAAGATCTGCCATCCAATGGAGGAGATGAATGAAATGGAGTCTTGAGAGATCGTGGTGTATTAAGATACCTTGTGTACGAAGAAGCTTTGAAGGGAGAAAACAAAAAAAAAAAAAAAAGATTTCAAATGTTCCCAGCAAAAAAGAAGTCACAAGGATAATCCAAATGACAGCCCTGTTTTGTGGCAGAGTTGCTTCTCACACAGTCACCGTTTTGAGGCAGCTCTGGGAGTGGCAGCTGGGAGACTGGCTCATTTCCCAGAGCATGCTGCAATAAGGCAGACTCTGGCTTGTTATTCTTCCCTTCCTTGCCTAAGGAGAGTTTTCTTCCTTGAGTTTGTGGGAGTGGCATGGACTCTCTTCTTTTTCCCTACCTGTCAGACTCTAGGATTTGGTATGACATGGCTCCTATTTTTTGGAAGTATAAGGAAGGTTTGAGCAGATATTTGAATGATAGCTCCGTTGCTTTCTGTTTTGTACATTGCATATCTTTTTGTTCTTACAGAAAGTAGTAACACAGGACCACCCTTTAAAGGCACAGTTTTAAAATCAACAGGAGCAATGATTTGGTCAACTTGAATAATTTTGTGTACAAACAGAAAAATCCAATTTATGTAATGGCATTAATTTATTTGAATGATATTGACTTACAGAACTCAATGGAAAGTGTAACTATTCTCTACCACTTTTGACTATGACGTCTTGAATTGGAATGTTTACACTTAAGTTCTCTAGGGGTCTCTATTCTGCCCTCTACACTCTCACCTCTGTCTATGTAACCCCACTCAAAAAGCAAATGCTGAACCTCAGTGACAGCCCCTCACCAAACCATTCTTCATCTCTTCTCTTTTCTCCATCTCACCTCCTCTTTGTCTTCATAAATACCTTCTCCTTTAGCATTAACAGGTTTATAAAGTCCTGCTCTCTGTTCCTTCATCCTTCACTGAATGTCTCTTCCCTGTTCTGCCCCTTCTATGTTGTTCTGCAGCATGATGCTGTCTTCCGGCTCTAACCTTCCCATCAATTTGTCTGCGTGTTCTTCTCCAACATTGCAAAGGCCATGATTGCATAGTGTGCTTTCATCCTGTGTCTGGCCCGTCCCATGGTCAAGTGGAGGTGCTCAGTAAGGGCTTTTTGATGACAAGGGTGATGATAGTTGACTGATAAAGATTATCATGTGTGTAATTTAAATGGTCCCAAGTTTAGAAACTAAAGCCATAAAAGCCAGTTGTCATAATTGGTACAAGATATTAGACATATTTGATTGTTGGATTTCTGGAAAGTTCTTAACCTGAAGATATCTTGAAGAGCATCATTATTTTCCTAATTTTTTTCAATATAAAAATAATATATACTCACCATAGAAACCTTGAAAAATATAGAAAAATAGGGAGAAAAAAATCACTCAAAGTTATACTACCCAAAGTCAACCATGGTTAATATTTTGGAGCATTTTCTTCTGTTTGTTTCCCTATGTGGAATGTGTAATCAGAAATAAGATTGACTAAAAGGTCATTCTCTAAAGGGGGTACTTACTTGGTTTCAGTAACATGTATGGTATGTATAGCTTTAACATACTATAAAAATGTTAACAATATTATCTCCAGTTACCGAGACTATCAAATTACTGAGACCATCAAATGGTTTTTAAATCTTCCTTTTTGGGGGTCGGATGTGGCTCAACTGGTTAGGCGTCCGTCTCCCATATGGAGGGACCCGGGTTCGATCCCCGGGACCTCCCGGTAAAAAATAAAATAAAATAAATCTTCCTTTTGTTTATATATTTTCTAAATTTTCCACAGTGAGCAGAAAAAAAAAAAAAACAAAAAAACTAAAATATCTTCTAGCATTTTGTTACATAGCCTTTTAGACTTTGTCTTGAGTACATTTATAAATTTGTTTATTTAAAATTTTACTTTAAAAAGTTTGGTATTTTTTTTTTTCTTTTAGCATCACCTTATGAATACCTATCAGTCCTAGTGAGTAGTTTTTTAATTACCATTTTTAAATGCTATATACTATTCCATCATATGTATGTATAATTTATTCAACTAAGCAGCAGTCATTTGATATTTAGGTTGTTAATAGTTTTTTCTATCATAAAATACACTATGATAAACATTCTTGAACAGATCTTGTATATTGGCCAATAACTTCTTTAAGGTAAATTCCTAGAAGTGGCACTGCTGAACCAAAGAGAGTGTTTATATTTTTAGGCTTCTCCCATAAATTGCCAAATGGCCCTCTGGAAAGGTTTTGGTGACTCTTGACAATCTAGGTATTGTAATGCTTTACAATTGTTGCCAAGTGATAGGCGAAAAAAGCTAAATCACTCTTGTTTTCCTCTGAATTTCTTCAATTCCTAAACTAAATTAACAAAAAAATTTTCTTTTGACCACTTCTTGTTTTTTCTTTTGTCGATTGCTTAATCATTCCTTTTAAAGCACATGAATTTTGAATGCAGTAACTTTCTGAAATCCACCTAAACAAGATGTTTCTCCAATAACATTATCTAGAGAGACTTCACCTAGGACTTTTGAAGCTAACAAAAGAATTTGTTGAGAAGGTACATCTTTTCTCTAGAGCAGGGACAGCAGAAAGATTCTTGAGTACATTGGACAACAGGTTTCCCTGTAACTTCAGAAGGGCTCCTCTGTGTTACAACTCAATGTCTTTCTTTAATCTGATAAGCTTAATCTCCCTGTTTAAAATTCAGGTTGCCCTTTGGGTAATATCATAGACTTGATAACCCTTCCAATATAACACAATGAAATAGCCTTTGCTCTCCTCCACTAAGCAGGTTGCAGTGAGGTGGACTGAGGAGGACTGTGAGGGAGGTGAAAAAGAGGTGTATCAGGGTAATTAATGAAGATGAATATCAGGATAATTAATGCCAGGTAGGGTAATTTTTTTCCAACTTTCTATTATAAAAATGTTCAAATATACAGAAAATCTTAAAGAATAATACAATGAATATCTATATACCCATCATCTGCTCTAATGTTTTTTTAGTAATTTTTTTAAAAGAAGGTTTAGATTACATAAATTTTACATAAAAAATATAGGAGATTCCCATATGCTCCAAAACAACTTTCATTACTGTGGTATATTTGTTACAATTGGTGAACACATTGAAGCATTGCTACTAACCAAGAACTATAATTTATATTATAGTGTACACTTTGTTCCACATAATTTTATAGGTTTTGACAAAATGTATAATGGCCTGTATCCGTCATTGCAATATCATTCAGGACAATTCCAATGTCCAAAAATGTCCCCATGTTGCACCTATTCATCCCTCTCTCTCCCCTCAGAACCTCTGGGGGCCACTGTCTTTATACCAATGTTACAAGTTCTTCCATTACTAGAATAATAATGTCTATTTTAGTCCATAGCTGCTTTCCCCTCTTATGTTTGTTCTTTCCTCTATCTTGAGGATTTGGGGATGGTGCACCAACCCTGACCAGGTAGGGTAACTAATAGCAAGTATGTGCCACAATAGATGGAAGGTGGAATTCTAGTATCTCATACATTAAAGACTGACTCATACAAAGTCTAATGAAGAGTGAGTGGTCCTCCTGTATGCATTTTATTGTCCAGAGCTATTCACGTGCTCTACCCTGCAAGTGGGACTGGAAAATAAGAGCACAGGGGCTCTAAGCACCTTTTAAAATATATATATATATACATAAAAAAATAACATTTATGTAAGCAAATGCACATATATGCATATATATTTATATATCATTCTAGAAATATTTGTATTTATTGTGAAAAATTTGATTTTTACCCACAATAAAAAAAAAAAAAAAAAAAAAAAGAGCACAGGGGCATTTTGTGAACACTCAAGTCTCCCACAGGAGGGCAGGGTATCCTTATTTAATCATTTCATGCCCATATGGTTTGAATATATGTTGTTAATACACACACACACACACACAATATGTGTTTTAATATTGAGTTAATTAATCCTTATAAATCACTACATATTTCTACTCACAGCTTTGTATCTTGTTTTCTTATATCATCATCATAATCATCATCACCACCATCCTCATCAATACCATTATAGTGAATATTTATTCCATTCTTAGTGTAGGCCAGGCTCTGTACTAAGCACCTTACATGTATTGCTTCCTTAAATTGTCACCAAATGCTGTGAGGTAGAGTCTTAGTTCCCCAGCTGCTAAAACAAATAGCATACAACAGTTTGGCTTAAACAATGAGAATTTATTGGCCCGTGGTTTTGAGGCTAGAAGTCCAAAATCAAGGTGTCAGCAAGGCATTGCTTTCTCCCTGAAGACTGTGGCACTCAGGGGCTGGCTACTGGAATTCTTTGGGGTTCCTTGGCCTTCCTGTCACATGGCAATGCATTTGGTAGTATCTTCTCCCTTCTCTTCCGGGTTCCGTTGATTTCTGGCTTCTTCTCATCGCTTTCTCTCTCTCTGTCTGAATTGAATTCTTATTAAAAAGGACTCCTGCAATCTGGATTAAAGCCCAACCTGATTCAGTTGTCCACACCTTAACTAAAAATAACACCTTCAAAATGTTATCTTCAATGGTTTCACATCCACAGGAATGGATTAGTATTAAAACAGGTTTTTTTTCCCTGGGGTACAGAATTCAACCTACCACAGGTAGATACTATAATTATCCTCATTTCACAGATATGAACCCTGAGGTTCAAAAAGGTTGAGTAACTTGCTCGAGGTCTCAAAACTAATAAGTAGGGGAGTTAGGAGTCAAATCCATGTGGGTCTGACTCCAGAGCTGGTATTGTTAGCCACTAAACCATATGGACTCCTATGTTATATTTAGTCAAAGAGCTCCCATGTTACTACAGATACTCATGAACACTATTTTCAAAGGGATGCACAATATTCGATCTCCCTCTTGGTAGACAGGTAGGTTGGAGAGGGTTGCATCTAGCACATAGGTCCTTGGTGTAAGTCACACAAAGGCAACTTCTTCTCTGGGCTGACTGAGGTAAAGCTTGGTGAGCTGAGCAGGGGCTGGAATTCAGGCCCTATTT
The DNA here is from genome assembly GCA_026826555.1 of Tolypeutes matacus. Classification (NCBI taxonomy): domain Eukaryota; kingdom Metazoa; phylum Chordata; class Mammalia; order Cingulata; family Chlamyphoridae; genus Tolypeutes; species Tolypeutes matacus. Next base: position 2,730,781 of record JAKSZT010037812.1, read on the forward strand.
ACCCCCTCTGTTAGTCACCTTTGTGCAGGGTACTACCTGCATATGGGACATGATGGCCCACTGCTGAGAGAATGGAAAATGGTATGAGTTTGTTACTGTTTTAAAATATTTAAGGAGGGAGGCGGCTGTGGCTCAATCGGTGGGGCTCCCGTTTACCATGTGGGAGGCCCCAGGTTCTGTTCCCGGGGCCTCCTGGTGGGGGCAGGCCCGCCCGCACGGCGTGGTTGGCTGGCCCGGCGAGCGCGAGCAGCAGGGGGGGGATAAATGAATAAATAAATAAAATCTTTAAAAACAAACAAACAAACAAACAAACAAAAAAATTTAAGGAGCTTGTTATTGCTTTTCACTTTTCTTTTCTATTTCAGAGTAGCAAGCATGCAATGTCTGATTTGAAAGAGGCCCCAGAGATCTTTTGCTTCTAATGCCTCATTAACACAGGAGGGAAAAATAATTATAATATTATGTATTAATATGTTGTTTATTGATTCACAAAACATAGTAAAAATATATTATTTTTTTTAATCTCAGGAAACTGAGATCCAGAAAATTTAATGTTGCCGCAAACTAAGATAAGATCCCAAATCTCTTGACTTCCCCCAGTACACTTGATTTCATCAAGATGATTCAAGCAGAGTCCTGCTTCCTATTTTCTATCCTAGTTGTGCTATAATCATTATTTTAAAATGTTTATTATCAGGCACATATTTATTCCCTTTTATGTATGTATTCTAACTTCTTCAGAAACTACCTAAGCCTTTTTTCCCCTCATTTGAACTTTGTTTTGATGAATATTTTTGACCAGATAAAATAAATTATGAGTGCAGCCTTTTCAAATTGAAATGATTGCCTTCCTGTATATCTTTATGTGTCCATCTATTACCACAGCATTTTGGTGGTTGTGACAAAGCTGATATTTTAATAGCAAATATTTCAAGGGCAGAGAGGAAATACATGCTCCTCGTTTGAAATTATGATAACATGTTTTGAATATTTATTATTTCAAACTTGTGGGGAAGAAGTTCAATTTATTTACTAAGGCCTAAAATAAATAAAATAAAAATAAACTCAAGACTGCAGTCTGATTAGTAGACCAAAATTCGTAGTATTTGCTTTCTCCTCAGATATTATCATGGCTAACTGTAAGTTCCTTGATGACAGAGAACACATCTGATTCTTTGCTATACTTTTTGGGTTTAACACAAGGCCAAGGGACCATTTGGCTACCAAAAAATTTATGTTGATTGAATTAATGAAACAACTGCCATCTTTCGCTGCCCATATCCATTCTGCTCTGGCCACTCTGGTTATCTATCCTCTGAACACACTGTACACCTTTATATATCCATGCCTTTGCATATTCTATTTCCTCTGCTAAGAGTGCCTTTTCCTCATTAACAAGTTCCGACTCATTTTTCAAGACCTGCTCAAATGTCACATCCTCTGTGAAGCATTTTTCAAGGACAAGTTGATGCCTCGTTCATTTCTATGTCCCCAGTGTCTGGCACAGAGTCAAAGTTAACTGTGTATTGCATGAGCAAGTGAATGGACACAAGGGGCAGAGCTAGCATCCCATTGTGGATAAGAACATGGACTTCATAGTTCAGAAAACTTGTTTCTTATGACTGGGTGACCTTGGTCAGAATGACTTGATCAGGTTACTTTGCCACTCTGAGACTTACTTTCCTTAGCTGTGAAGGAAGGGGGATAATGGCAGTACCTATCTCAAATGGTTTTTGTGAGAATAAAATGATATCGTGTATATAAAGTGTGTGGCCTAACAAGAGCTAAATAATGTTAATGTTGCTGTATTTGTTCTATGGGTTCCCTTTGATTGCACAAGAGGGATTGCATTTTGTCTGAATCTGGCTGAACTCAGTGTCATTCATATGAGAATGGTTGGGGAGCTATGGAACTGCCATGGCCACTACCCCATTCTCCTTCCAAACTAAATAGAGTAAAACTCCCAAAAAGAAGAATCCAATTAATTGGAAAACATTAGTTGATTACAGTTTCCCTTGGTACTTGAGTTTTAGGAGAAAAAGACAAACCACAAAAAAAGAAACTAATATAAAGGTTTTCTTAAATATAGAAGCCTTGCAAGTAATTTCTAGGGGAGACCTTAGAACATCTTCAGTCTAAATTCTATACCTTTGCACAGTGGCCAGTGTGTATCTCAAGGACTGAATACAGCCTACAGATTGGTGATTTGGCTTGACACTGTGCTTTAAAAAATTCAAAATGGATGCCAACATAAACAAACAAACAAAAAACTATTTATGGAAAATTTCATATAAATACCAATTCAGAGTGGTTAGTGTAAAGAATCTCCATGTAACTATCATCCAGCTTCAACAATTAGCAGCATTCTGCCATTCTGTTTCATCCCTTGCCCTCTTCCTTTTTTTTCGTTTTGCTAGAATATTTAAAAGCAAATGCCAGATATCATATCATTTCATCCATAAATATTTCAGTGTATATTTCTGTATCTCCATCAAATGAAGATTTCTTTATTTAAAAATATAACCACACTCCGTTATCACAACAAACAAAATTAAAAGTAATACTTTAATAAGATCTAAACCTCAGTTTGTGTTCAGGTTTCCCTTACTGTATCAGGATAGTCTTTTCTGCAGTTGACTTGTTGGACTCAGAATCCAAACAAACTGCATTTGTTGACTCTGTGTCTTAAGTCTGTTAATTAGTAAAAGTCCCCCTCCTTTGTTTCCATGCTATTTATTTACTAAAGAAACCAGATTCAACATTTTAAAATATGGGGTTTTTTTTTTTTTTTCATAAAAACCTGGATTTGTGTCTTCTTTTTAAAAAATTGGAAGATCTGGCGGTACTGGACCAACATTCGCAGAAGGCAACACTTGGCTGGAGCTGAGTAGAGGTGTGGCCTTCAGACCATGCAAGTGCCCTCACATCTCCACAGTCCACAGCCCTCTCTACTATGCCGACCAGCTTAACTCATTTATGTTATCTGCCCAGCCCCTCTGGGCTTTGAGCTGGCCACTTCTGACCTACATTTCATCTATTGTGCAAAGAGAACCAAATTGCAGAATGATCTTGAAGTCTTAAAACTTCCTTAGTCATTAAATAAACGTTCGATTTTGTTCACTATTTTACTTAGATAGGAATGTAAATATGTAAACTGAAATGCTTAAAAATTTTTCAGCAAATAATTTAATCATCTAAGGATTTTTTAAAATGAAAATATCCGATATTACTCTGAAGTTTTATGAACTGGGCTTATTTCTTTTCTTGAGCATTCTAGTTAATCTGCTTTACTGTCTTCCATTAAATTTTTTCTCTTTCACTTATGTGGAGGTTTGATTCTACAAAGGGCAATGGACAATGAGTCACAAGACCCATGCTTGATTCTTGACCCTCTATGACAAGTGGGCCACTCCTAAGGAGAGTGGAGGTATTAACAGCTACCTCCCAAGGTTTGTGGTGAGGTGTATTAAGGTAACAGATGTGAAATTAGTTTGTAAACTTTATAGCTCTACACCGAATGGAGGTATTACTATGCAGAAGGATATAGTGAATTATACATAACATCCTGTTTTACACCTCCGTGGATTTACTCTGTTGTTCCCTGTTCCTGGAATGCCCTTAGAATTAATTACTCCCTCACACACTTTATGCTGATTTCTTTATAACATTTGTCACACTGTATTAAAGCCATTTGTTCCCATCTCTATCTTCGGCAAGATTCTGAGAGTAAATCATGGTTTATTCGGTGCTTGGAACACAGGAAACTCTCAGTAAATGTTTATTGAATTGGTTCAGATTGATTTGAGTAATTATTATGTGTGCACCTGTCTTGGAGGAAAAGATCTACGGCTATATAATTAATTTGGCACGTCAGTTGAAGACGATGATGAACTATTTAAGAAAATGGAGTTTTGTATTTTTAATTTAAGTAAATGATCAGACTTCTCGAGTACATTATTTGTAATTTAAGCTCATTAACAACGAAAGAACCTAAATACAGACTGCCTTTCATTTAAGTTTCTTTTCCTGTTGGAGGAAATATAAGCGCCAGCATTGCGTTTGGCCCTAGTTCGCTGGTTCTCTTGATTAACTCAGGGCTTCTTGCTCTTTGAAGCTGGTTTGCCGTCCACCCAGTCAGCATGGACAACAGCAACCATCTTGTAAATAGTGACAATATGGGTTATGCATCTTACCTTTTTGAGCAAGAGAAGAACAGAGGACATCTACCTGGACAGGTGAGAATTTATGTCCTGAAAGTTTCATGTTGATCCTCTGAGTGTCATAATTCATGCAATGTTCAGAATAGTTGATTCAGATCTCCAGAATAAAGTGTTATCATGATATGCTTGGATTGAAAGACTTCACCATTTCCCTAATGGGGAAAGGAAAATTAAAAATGGCAAATATATATTTTGCTCTTTTTTTAATATACCAGTTATAGCTTTGAAAAGTTACAATTAGTTGGGTGAGGAAGAGGAAGTTTAAGATTTTTACAATGTAAAATGGTTTTAGATCGACCTGGAAATATAATACACTGTGTTAATGCTTAATTTTATTTTCAGAGCTATTAAATGTATTAAGCACCTTCTTAATAGTATGGGAATCTGAATGAGGACAGGTGAAGAGTCCTTCTCATTGGTCCAGACTTCTCTCTTAATGGTGAATGCCCTCTCAAGGACCTTGTTCTACTTTTGTGCAAGAAGGCCTAAGTCAGAGACAACCCTAATCCATCGGCCTTGTAACCTTGAAACCAATGAGTTAGAGGATTAGAGATGGCAGGTCAGGGACCCAGTCCATGTACTCCAGAAAACCCCTACACGCTGTATAAATTAACAACTACAGATAGATAAGTGAGAGGAGTGACGAGCTTTATTTGTCCCCAACATCCAAGGCCCAAATGTTAAAGAATGTATGCTCAGGGTTGGTGAGAGCCCAAGGACCTTGCCCAGATTAAATGTTCCATTACAAAATATGCCTTATTAATAGTCAGTCTAATCTCTTAACTCTATTGTTGACATAACTCATTCTTTGTACTTTTTTATTGTAGCCTGGTGTTTCAGGGAAATGGAAAGAGCTTCCCATTTATGATGACTGACTGAGTACTAAGCACTTTGAGATGTTTTTTTTTTTTTTTTTTAAAGTATCAAAAAAGACTTCTGACCTCCCATACCTAATTATCTCTTTCCATAAGAAAGTTTGAGGCATTTTAGGTGGGGTGGTAGACCAGTTGGGTTGAATCTGACTTGCACATCTCTAAATGGTAATGTACTGTTGTTACTTCAGGATGAAACAATAGAGGAAAGTTACACGGAGGGCAGATCTGGAAGGTGGATTACCATTTAGGTTCAGTTTTGTAACAGGAATATGTGAATTTGCTCTTTTCTTTTTAAGCTCATAGATATTTATTTTTAAAGGTCAAATGGATCTCTGAGCTCCAGGTAAAACACCTACTAGACTGAGGGTTAGCAATTTGTTATTTGTTTTTGCACAGTGTTTGTTGTCAAACAGTTTTGCTTGAGGTGTAAGTGTGAAACACTCTTACTTGAAGCAACTTCTTTGGTAATTGGAATATTTTCAGTAATTATATATTTATATGCCAATTGTAATGTGAGACTTTTCAGAAATAATTTTTTTCCAGAATATTATACATCTTCCTTTTGTCTAGAAATGATTTTGAATAGTTCACCAGAGTGGATTGAATATTCGCATTTTAATAGAAGTTACTATAGGAAATAAGGAAGAATAAATGTCTATTGGATGTTTCTTTTGGCAGGGACCATATGTAGCCGCTTTTGCTTCATCAAACCTGGGAGATGTGTCCCCCAATATTCTTGGCCCACATTGCATCAACACGGGGGAGTCCTGTGATAATGCCAATAGCTCTTGTCCCATTGGTGGGGTAGGTAATTGTGGAATATGAAATCTTTGTTTTTCTATCTCATGTTTATTTTGTTTGACTATTCATCATTAATTTACAAATAGGTTTTCTTCAAGTATATACCTGCCTATTTACCTCTAGCATCTGTTTTTCTCAAAAGTACCTTTCTATCCCCTCAACTCACTAAATTTCAATTGGGTAAACATATTTTTCCACTTGATTTGCTAAGTTTTTTTGAATGGAAAAACAATTTAGTAAATGTTAGAGATTGAATATCCTTCTCCAAACTTGGATAGTCTGAAACATTTTGTCTTGGCATTTCTGAAGTTACAAATTTGTGCCAAAAACTGCCCACCCAAGACATTTCTCATGGATTCTAATGTCTATAGCCTTTTCTTTTTATAAGATCAAATTTCCTTTTACTTTCTTTTTAAATTACACTTAAAAAATCTTCTTGTAAGAATTCAAATAATGTAGAGGCATGGAGAGTAGTGAAAATTGAAAGTCTCTATTCCCTTCTATCTCTCCAACCCTCTGCCCGTCCCAGAAATTACTGCTCTCACACCTTTCTATATATTTGTCTACGCATTCATGAACAAAATCTTACATTTATAGGTTTTTTTAAATTAGTCTGGGCCTTGGAATTTTCTACCTAATTTGTCCTAGAAATCCTTTTATGAGTATATAAAGATCTATGTGATAATTTTTAAAAACAAGTGAATCTATACCATCATTCATTTGATTGCATCCCTCCCATGTTCATTTAGATTTTTTACATGAACTTCTATATGAACAGCAGATGCTGGTTTTCAGGTTCTTATTCTTTGTATTAATAATGTTTTATGTGTGATATTGCTTTTATCAAACGCTCTTTCTGGGCTATTCTATTCCAGTTAACCCCATCCAATGAGCAATACAGTTTTAACAATTGTAGTTTTGTATTATATATTATTATTTTTACATAGAAAGTCTTCCTTTGTTACCCTTCATTTGCAAAATTTTCACACATTATTAATTCATAATAGATTTTAGGATTACTGTTATATTCCAAAATTCATAAATAAATGATACTTTTTTGTAATAGAATATCATGCAAAAATTTAATATCTTATTTGGAATAGTTAATAATGTAGGACAAGGCTCAATCATCAATGTTGAGTAAAAAATCAGGATTTAATATGCATATTCATTATGATGCCAATTTTGAAAATAGGTGCATCATAGTAAAATACAAAGTGAAAAACACTGAATTGTTAGTCATGGTTTTCCCTCTTTGGCATTGTTAGGGGAGGATTTCATTTTTCTATTCATGTATTTTTATATTTTTTCTGCAGTGAGAGTATTTTACTTTTATAAGAAAAAAATTACAACAAAAATCATATACCCTCTCGCAACAGAATTACATTTTTTTCATTTGCTATACATATGTTGGATTGGCTTCCCACAAGTTGGCAAAATGGCTGTTGGCAGTAAGAAGGCAATGAGCATGATCTTCTCCCCGCCTCTCGCCCCACACCCCCTGGGTTCCTGAACCAGTCATTGGCAAGGGCTAGGGAATTATCACGGTTGCCTTAGACTTATCCAGAGCTAGGAATGGGGTCATGTGATCCCACAGGGGTGGGGGTAGGAGATGGTATCTGAACAAAATCAGGATTCTCTTAAGAAAGAGAAAGAGGAATGGGTAAGCACTGCCACATCTGCTTTAATGTAGTTTTTTTAAAAGTATTTTTTTTTTTAATTTAGAAGATAAGCTTTAATGTTAAGAAATGATATATGCTTATTAAAAATTCAAACAATTTTTTAAAATTCTGAAAATATGACCTACCTCAAGGAGCACCTTCTGAACCCACAATGATTAAACTGTTAAAATTTTAATGAACATCTCTCTGACAACTTTTTATATCTCCATGCACATATACACATGTATAACTTAACATGAATGGAATCATACTTTTATGCTGTTCTAGAACCTACTTCCTTATATCCAGTAAATATGCTCTACAATAACATTTAAAGTAACTCCATAATTTTCAATTTTAAGTAAACCAATTCCTGACTGACCAATGGGTATTTTCTTTTTCTCCCCTTCCCCTTCTCCCTCTCCCCAAGCTTCTTTTACTTTTTCTCTCCCTCCTGTTCCTTTGTTTCTTCCTATCTTCATATAACCATGCTGTGATAACTATCCTTGTCATACATATGTTCTCATATGTATGATTTTCACCTCAGGGCAGATCCTTAAAAACGAGTCTGCTGTCGAAGAGAAAGCACATCTAACGTGCTGCACATTGCCCATTTGCCCTCTCAGTTACAATCTTACCCACAATGCAGGAGTGACAGTCTTTCCAAACCCTTCCCAACATCAGGCTTATAAATGTTTTACATCTTTGCCAACACAGTATGCAAAGAGTTATCTCTTGGTAGTTTTGATTGGCATTTAATTATTAAAGAAAGTGAACATATTTAATGTTCAAAGCAGGGGTTCTTAACCAGGAGTCAACGGACCCCCAAGGGGTTTGTGGGAAGATTTCCAGGGGTCTGTGAGCTTGAATTGAAAAAAAAAAATCAACTTATTACCTTTATTTTCTCTGACCTCTAACTGAAATCTAGCATTTCCTTTATTTATGAATGTGTGCAATAAATAAATTACAGTAGTATTCATTTCACCTGACTGGCAAAGGGGTCTGTGGACCAAAAAAAAGGGTAAGAACCCCTGGTTCAAAGGAACATTTCTTCTTTTGTAAATATCTATTTCACCTGTCTTCCATGGTGTATCCATTAGGGTGCTTTTTACTGCAAATAAGAGAATACCCAACTAATATGGATGAATCAAATGGTATTCATAAAGTATTATTTTTTCTTATTGACTTTTAAGAGCTCCTAATATATAAAATATTAGTTCTGTCATAAATAGTGCAAAATCTTCCCCAGTTTTTCAGTTGGCATTCAGCTGTACTTATGCTTTTCTTTATTTTCTTTACGGAAGTTTAAAATGTTTAGACTGTCAAATTTACTAAACCTGTTCTTATCATTTTTAGAAGGATCTTCCACACTCTAAAATTATAAACAATATTCACCCATACTTTCTTCTATTATTATTTTGGTTCCATTTATAATATTTAACTATTTGATGAGTCAATTTTTTAAAAAGTAAGGTACAGAGTCAGATTTTTTTGTTGATCCCCCCCCCCCCCCCCAAAGGACCAGCTAATTGTTCCACTATACAGTTATCCCTTCCACATCGCAGGGGAGGGGTGCGGTGCCCCCGCAATCTGGAAAATCCGTGCAAAATATTTTGGCCCTTCCTTTGTACCAGAGAAGAAGTCTGAATTTTTCTTTTTCTTTTATGGAGTGTTGACAGTACCTTATTTAAAATTTGGGTTGAATATTTGGCTATAGGTGATATTATACAATACTATACATACATTTTATGCATTTCTGAGTTTCTAAACTTTTTCTGTGTCTTCTGCTGGCCGTTGCATGTCATCTGTGGCTTCCACAAAACTTCCCCAAAATTCCCATTTAATTTCTTATGCCAAATCCTGATATATTGAAACTACGATGGGGAAAGTCATGATGTGGAAGGGATAACTGTAATTTTAACTGAGTTTCAATTTAACATGATCATGAGCAAGAGTCATAGACAAGAACAAGGAAGTAGAAAGTTGTGTAACAGATGGAGAGACCTACCTTCAAGTCTTAGCTCAGATATCCTTTAACTCACCTGAGCATCAATTTCCTTATCTTTAAATTTAAGGTGCTAGCATAGATAATTTCTGAAGGTATTTACTGCTCTAATTCCATGCATGATTTTTCTTAGTCTGTAATTTGAGAGAATTTCTGAAAAGAAATGCTAGAATGTAGTTTAAAGCAATCTGTTTGCTTATATTCCATTGTTATTTTCCATTCCTTAAAATAATGGCTTATTTCACTAAGAACCCATCTTGTCTAATTTTGTTCCAGCCTAGCATGTGCATTGCTAAGGGACCTGGAAAGGATATGCTCGAAAGTACACAAATTATAGGACGGACCTTGTATCAGAGAGCGAAGGTAAGCCTCTTTTCAAATCTTTCTTTAAAAATACACTGACACTGTACATTAGGAAGTCCAAAATTACAAGAAAGACAGCCAGAGCTCAAGCTGCACGGGGGAGTCTGGAAGGCTGAATGCTGTCACCTGCCAGCTCTGGAGGTTGCGTTCACAAGCTGTGTGGAAACCTCTCTCTGACTGGGTCTGGTTCTTACAGGAAGTACGTTTAAAACCAAGTAGTCAGGAAAACATTCTGGTTTAGCCAGAGCTTTTGTTTTCCATAGTGGAGTGATAGGAACATTGTAAAGTTTTCGATTGATGTACAATCAGATATGACCAGACTGATCCAAATTAGGAAGGGAGTTCTTGGAAGTCTCTCAGGTTTTTGCCTACCGATCACCCGACCATTTCTTAACTTTTCCTTCAATAACAAGGCAAAGCTGAGCAGCACAACTCCCAGCTCTCACAGTTTGTCTTCAAATTTGTTCCTAGTATTCTTTGATATGGCAAAGAACCCAACTTTTCTTTTCTTTTCTTTTTTTTTAAAGTGTTGATGAAGAGAGAATCTGTTCTTGAGTCAGATTTTTATGAATTACTCTACCCTCCTCCCTCTCCTACATTTTATTTTCCATTTTGCCCTCATATTTTATATCAATATCTGTGGAGACAAATTCCTGATCCAAAAGACAAAGGGTGACCACAAGCTGCTATATCCCTGATAAAGGTAGTTAAATCCCTTCCTTTATATAGCTTACTCACACCTCTGTCCTGTATGCATGTGTGTGTGTTTTCAGTAAATATTTTGTTCCCTGGGTTCAAAAATATTTCAGGAGCAATCAAGGAAGAACAAAAGCACTTTAAAGAACATCAGACACAAAATTGGAGTACCAGCCAGCCTAACTGCTACAGTTTCATTTTAATTACTGTGGTATTATCAGTGGATTATTTTAAATTAACAGATTCTATTTAGGGCATGTGCCAGTGACACACTTTGGTGTTAGACATTTTGTTACCATTATGGGTCTAGGAGCCTTAGAAGTGTGCCCCACATTCTGAGTTCTTTTCGGAGTAAGGTACAACTTTTCCCTTGATCAGGGCAGGCTGCAGCTGGTGCTGCTCGTGACACGTCTCAGGAGCTCACGTGTGGCTGCTGAAACTGGGCTGGGGACAGAGTGGAAATGGGCTAAGTGTCAGGCAAGGAGATTTGTGCTGAAGGAGGATGTTCTTCTATTGCATGATACAGGTCAATGAAAACAAAATATTCTGTGCTTATTTTATTCACATTTTCCATAAAATTGAAAAAGCATCAATTGACTAAGAAAGACAAAAGAAAGAAAGAAAGAGAGAGAGCGAGAGTGAGAAAGAGAGAGAACAGAAGAAAGAGAGAGAGAGAAAGAAAGAAAGAAAGAAAAGAAAAAAAGAAAGAGAAAGCAAGGAAAGAAAGAGAAAGAAAGAAAAGAAAAAAAGAAAGAGAAAGCAAGAGAAAGAAAGAAAGAAAGAAAAAGAAAGAAAAGAAAGAAAAGAAGGAAAAGATAAAGAAAGAACACCAAAGGGTGGATGGAGTGTGGGAGCTGATGCAGATTATTAAGTGGGGCCTGGAAGTTTTTCAAGCTACCCCTGCCCCCAGCCGTGTTGGAAGACTCAAGGATATTGAGAGGGAAACACCATGAGAAAACCTGAGGATACACTCCTAGTCTTAAATTTTCTTGACTATCTTTCAAGTGAGATTGGGACTTTACCATTATACTTTCATATCTGTGGGTATCAGGCATAGGTCAACTATCTCTGAACCTTTGAGCTTCTGGGAAGTGCCTGGGTTGTTAGCTAGATCTGTTACAGAGCAAGGGCTCACTGCCAGATGTACACAGAGGCCAATTCTATGACATCAGGATTTGGGGAAAAGAAAGATCTTTAATGCAAGGTCAACTGGCATGGAGGCATGAGACAAGGTTCAAATCTGTCTCCTCAATCTGAGAGCTAAGGGAGATTTTATGGGAGGTGAGAGGTGGGGACAGAAGTGGGGAGGTTTGACTTGGCCTAGTCCAATTGGTCCATATGTTGGAGAGTGGATTTTAGGCTGGATCTTCCTTATTGAAGGATCTCTCACATTTGACCTGCTTCCTATGTCTCCCTGTCCTCATGATGGTAGTTCTGAGGGAAGTGACCTCTGTTCCTGGTGTCTCAAAGGTCATCTAAAGGACAAGAGTCCGTGTATTCTGCTCATGCTCAGGTTATATGACCTTCAGTTAAAGAAGCTCAGAAGAAAAGTTTACTGATCCCCCTCCCCAGAAGCAGGTTTTGGCTTGCCCACAGTTTCAGATCCACGTGGGTAGGGGGCTATTTCTGAGTTACCAACAAAAGAAATGCTGCTGAGAGATGCTTTCCCAAAATATTACTTATTAGGTAGCTCCAGTAGTATTCACTTTAGTTTTTTACTTGTAACAGAAAGTCTGTGGATTTTCTAGGAACTGTATGCCTCTGCCTCGCAGGAGGTAACTGGGCCGCTGGCTTCAGCTCACCAGTGGGTGAATATGACGGATGTCACCATCTGGCTCAATTCCACCCACACAGTAAGTGTCAGTGAGTCACACTGCTTATGCCACAAGGGTAAAGGTCTGGGCTGATCTCATTATGTACTTGCAGCTTAACTTCTGTTTCCTTTTTGTTTTTTGTTTTGTTTGTAAAACCTTTCCTTTAGGCAAAAACCTGTAAACCGGCATTGGGTTATAGCTTTGCAGCCGGCACAATCGATGGAGTTGGTGGCCTCAATTTTACACAGGGTAAGGTGCAGTCTGATGAAATCCGTGGTTCCAGTTTATGAAGCTTTAGGGTTCTGTTCCCTGATAGGATTTCATTGTAGCCAATACATTGATTATTTCTAGTTTTAAACTCAGGAGAACGCAGGTTTTCCAGGTTTCTACATGACAGCCCATAATTCCCAGGGATAGAGGACTTAGCTTTCCATTAAGTCAAATGTAATCAGAGACAAAGTCTTTTTGCATTTCCATCTATAGATGATTAATTAAAACTGTGCTGGGACTGAGGTGAGGTTGAGAGAGTGGGGAGGGGATTGTTGTATCATCAACAATATGAAGATGCTTTCCATGTGGCTTTTAGTGTTTCAATCCCTGAATTCTTTAAGAGGGCAGTCTTCCTCAGGCAGGGTCCTTTAGGAGCTAAGCGCATGTGGTCTCAGGTTCTCTCCCTGTATATATTTCCATAAAGTCATAACTGAACTGCCTGATTATTTTAGTTTTTATACTTTTATTATAATAATATGCATTCTAAAGTAGAGAAAGTAGAAAAATTGAAGAATGTATCACCTACAGGCCACATTTTTTACTCTTTCTGGTCTTCGATGCATATACATTTTGGAATTGTTAATTTAAAAAACTAATGAATACAGGGGAATGGACCTAGTTCAAGTGGTTGAGTGCCTGCTTCCCATGTACAAGGTCCTGGGTTCAATCACCAGTACCTCCTAAAAAAAAAAAAAGGAAATGCCAACCAGTCCTCACAGTGGGAATTTGATATATTTGGCATCATAACTCCTGGTAATATTTCTTCCAGTTTGGTCTAATATTCTAAAACAATCATTTCTTCTCTTTTCCTTTTTAGCAGTTTTACTGAGATATCATTCACATAGCATACAGTTCACCCATTTAAAGTATGCAATTAATGGTATTTAGTATATTCACAGATATATGCAACCATGACCACAGTGAATTTTAGAACCCTTCAGTAATGTGAAATGGTTCACATTAGCTATCACCTCTCAAACCCTCATCTCCCTGCTCCTCCCCCAGCTCTAAGCAACCACTGATCTACTTTCTGTCTCTACAGAATTTCCTATTCTTGGCATTTCATATAAAGGGAATCATATAATATGTGGTCCTTTGTGACTCGCTTCTTTCTTCCAGCATAATATTTTCGAGGTTCATACATGTATCAATCACTATGTCATTATTTTTAATGGTTGAATAATATTCCATTATTTATTTTTGTAATGCATTCATCAGTCGATGGCTGTCTGGATTGTTTCCGCCTTTTGACTATTATGAATAATAGTGCTGTAAGCATTCATGTTCACGTTTTTGTGTGGACCTATATTTTCATTTCTCTTGGATATATACCTAGGAGTGGAATCTCTGGGTGATATGGTAACTCTGGGTGATATAGTAATTCTATGCTTAATCATTTAAGGAAACTGCCAGGTTGTTTTCCAAAGAGACTGTACCATTTTACATTCCCACCAGCAGTGTATGAGAGTTCCCATTTCTCCATATCCTCACCAACACTTATCATCTGATTTTTTATTCTAGCCAGCCTACTGGGTATGGAGTGGTATTTCATTGTGGTTTTGATTTGCGTTTTCCTCATGACCATTGATATTGAACATCTTTTCATGTGCTTATTGGCCATTTGTACATCTTCCTTGGAGAAATGTCTATTTATATCCTTTACATATTTTTAATTGGGTTATTTGTCTTTTTATCATTGAGTTGAAAGAGTTCTTTATGTCTTCTGGATACAGGTTTTACAAATAATTTCTCCCATTCTGTAGCTTGTCATTTTACTTTTTTGTGATGTTCTTTGAAGCACAAAAGTTTTTAATTTTGGTAAAGTCCAAATTATCTACTTTTTCTTTTGTTGTTCATAGCGTTAGTTTCATATCCAAGAATCCTTTTGCCAAATCTGAGGTCATGAAGATTTACCCTTATGTTGTCTTCTAAGAGTTTTATAGTTTTAGCTGTTATATTTAGGTTTTTGACCCATTTGAGTTAATTTTTGCGTATGGCATAATGTAAGTCCAACTTCATCCTTTTGCCTGTGGATATCCAATTGTCCAAACACCATCTGTTGGAAAGACTGTTCTTTCTCTGTTGAATTGTCTTGGCACTCTTGTTGAAAATTACTTGACCATAGACACATGTTTTTTCTTCTGGGCTCTCAATCCCTTTCCTTTGATCTATACATCTATCATTAGGCCGGTATCACACCTTCTTGATTACTGTTGCTTTGTAGTAAGTTTTGACATTAGAATGTGTGAGTACTCCTACTTTGTTCTTATTTTTCAAGACTGTTTTGTCTATTTTGCGTTCCTTGCACGTTCATATGAATTTTAGAATTATTTTGTCAATCTCCACAAAGAAGTCAGCTGAGATCCTGATAGGAATTGCATTGAATCTGTAGATTGATTTGGGGAGTATTGCCAGCTTAACAAAATTAAGTCTTCCAATCCATGAACATGGGATGCATTTCCATTTATTTAGATCTTCTTTAATTTCTTTCAACAATGTTTTGTAGCTTTCAGACTATAAGTTTTGTGCTTCTTCTGTTAAATTTATTCCTAAGTAGTCTATTATTTTTAATGCTATTGTGAACGGAATTGTTTTCTTGTCTTCATTTTCATATTGTTCATTGCAAGTGTACAGAAATGTAATTTATTTTTGTCTATTAATATTTTATCCTTCAACTTTGCTAAATTAGTTTATTAGTGCTGATAATTTTTTAGTGGATTCTTTAAGGGTTTTTTTTCTATACATGGTTTTGTCATCTGTGAATAAAGATAGCTTTACTTCTCCCTTTCCAACCTAGATGACTTTTATTTCTTTTTGCTTATCTAATTGCCCTGGCTAGAGCTTCCAGTACAATTTTGAATGGGTGTGGTAAGGACAGACTTCCTTGTCTTGTTCTTGACCCAAGAGGAAAACAACCAGTTTTTCAACTAGTATATTAGCTGTGATAAAGATGCCCTTTATCAGGTTGAGGAAGTTTCCTTTGATTCCTAGTTTCTTGGGTGTGTTTATCTTGAAAGGGTATGGGATATTGTCAAATGCTTTTTTTGCATCTATTGAGATTATCATGTGATTTTTTGTTGTTATTCTATTGATATGATATATTTCATCAATTGATTTTTTGATGTTAAACCAAATTTGCATTCCTGTGATAAATCCCACTTGATCATAGTGTATAATTCTTTTTATTTTTTGTTGGATACTGTTTGCTTGTATTTTGTTGAGGACTTTTGATCCAAATTTATAAAAGATATTTATAAAAGATATTAGTCTGTAGTTTTCTTAACTTGTCATGTCTTTGAATGGTTTGGGTATCAGGGTAATACTGGCATCATAGAATGAGTTGGGAAGCGTTTCCTACTCTTCTATTTTTTGGAGGAGTTTGTGAAGAATTGGTATTAATTCTTTAAATATTTGGTAGATATCAGTGGTGAAACCATCTGGGCCTAGGCTTTTCTTTGTAAAAAAATTAGTTTTTGATTACTAATTCAATCAGATTGTCTATTTCTTCTTGAGTCAGTTTTGGTAGTTTGTGTCTTTCTAGAAATTTGTCCATTTAATCAAAGTTATCTCATTTATTGGCACACATGTGATTATGTGTGCCATATGATTATTCAAAGTATTTTTTCATAATCCTTTTTATTTCTAAAAGGTCAGTGGTAATGTCCCCTATTTCACCTTTTATTCTAGTAGTGTGAGCCTTCTCTCTGTTTTTCTTAGTCAATCTAGCTGTAGGTTTTCCAACTTTGTCAATCTCTTCAAAAAGCCAGCTTTTGGTTTAATTATTTTTTTTTCCCTCTCTTGCTTTTCTATTTCATTCATTTCTGCTCTAATATTTATTTCCTTCCTTATCCTTGTTTTAGTCTTAGACCAACTCTTCCTTTTCCAGTTTCTTAACGTGGAAGATTGGTTTATTGATTTGAGATCTTTTTTCCTTCTTAATATTGGCATTTATAGCTATACATTTCTCTCTAAGCACTGCTTTTGCTCCATACCATAAGTTTTGATATGTTGTGTCTTCATTTTCTTTTTTTTTTTAAAGATTTATTTTTATTTACTTATTTATTCCCCCCCCGCCCCCCGCTTGTTTTTGCGCTTGCTATCTTGCTCTCTGGGTCCATTCACTGTGTGTTCTCTGTGTCTGCTTGTCTTCTCTTCTCGAGGCACTGGGAACTGATCCTGGGACCCCCGACGTGGGAGAGGGGCACCCAATCGCCTGAGATACCCCAGCTCCCTGGTTTGTTGTGTCTCTCATTGTCTCCCCTCCTTGTCTCTTTTTGTTGTGCCAGTTCACTGCACAGGCCAGCACCCCACGCGGGCCAGCTCGCTTTCACCAGGCGGCCTTGGGAAACAAACCTGGGACCTCCCATATGGCAGAGGGGAACCCAATCGCTTGAGACATCTCCGCTTCCTTCATTTTCATTCATCTTAAAGTATTTTCTGATTTCCTTTTTGTATTTATTCTATCACCCATTGGTTATTTAGCAGTGTGTTATATAATTTCCACATATTTGTCATTTTCCCCAATTTTTCCTGCTATTGATTTCTAATTTTATCCTATTGTGGTTAAAGAACACACTTAATATTATTTCTATATTTTTATGTTTACTGAGGCTTGTTCTATAAGATAGCATATGGTATATCCTGGAAAATGTTCCATGTACACTTTAGAAGAATGTGTGTTCTCTTGTTGTTGGGTGGCATGCGCTATAGATGTCTATTAGGTCTAGTTGGTTTATAGTGTTTCTCAAGTCTTCTATTTCTCTTTTGATTTTCTGCCTGGTTGTTCTATCCATTATTGAAAATGGGGTATTGAAGTCTCCAACTATTATTAATGAATTGTTGACTTTCCTTTCATTTCTGTCAGTTTTTGCTTCATGTATTTTGGTACTCTGTTATTAGGTACATATTGGTTTATAATTATTATAACTCTCTGAGGCTTTATAGATTTTCAGGTCATAGGATTTGTAGTTAACAAACTTTCTCCCAGATTATGGATTTCAGGTTTGGTTTTTACAGCTTATGTGTATGTGTATGTGTATGTGTATGTGTGTATTTAAGTGGGGGAATCAGGAAGGTCCTTCAGGGACCAAAAACAAGACATCCAGTACTTCAGATTGAATATGTCATTTTTAGTTTTCAAAACAGGAAAAAAAAAAAGAGATTTAGTTCATAGATATTTAATTCATTATATTATATTGTTTTAATTGCAACATGAATGAGCAAGAGCAATAGAAATAACACTTTAAGGGTGTTCAACAAAACATATTCTTTTTTTCTCTTGACCACACTGAGGATTGAACTAATTAATGGCTTCTATTTTAGGATACACAGGAAATTTTGTCTCTTACATTATTCAAACTGTTTGGTGTCATTTAGCAACAGCTTTAATAGAATTTTGAAACTCCTAAAAGGATTGCTATTCAATATTAGTGAAAACGATTGCTTTTTTTCAGAGGGTTGATTCAATAAATCATAATGATCATAACATTTATAATAGGCACAACAGAAGGGGGTCCATTTTGGGATACCATTCGGGACCAGATCCTGGGCAAGCCATCTGAAGAAATCAAAGAATGTCATAAACCAAAGCCAATCCTTATTCATACTGGAGAGGTAATACATGCTGATTATTATAGTGAAATTAGTATATTGTTACTTTTAAATTTGTGAATTGTCAAATAATGAATGGTAGATCTCTATTGATGTGGGAGGACTTTTTCAGGTATTCCCACATCAAAGTTTTAATATAAAAAATATGGATGCTATGAATCTAACACCAATGAAAAAGTGACAACATTTTTGTATCTATGATAAATAAATAGAGCAATTCAAACACTGGAAAAGGAAGATTAGATTAACATTTATCCTAGTCAGGATTCATTTCTACTGGCTCCAGGAAGGGTATCCACACAAATTCTCTGCAGAGGAGAACATGTTAGGTTATATAAAAAGGAAAATGTTTGTGTCAACACATTCAGGCAACATTATTTATTAAAGCAATCTTCTTTTGACACTCCTTTGGAACATGTATTTCACATGTCAAATGAACATACTTGTTTTCATAAAGCATGGATTGTCAAAGTAAAAATAAATAAATAGATTTTTAAAATATTCAATTAAAATTCTTGGGAAAGGGAGCGGCTGTAGCTCAGTGGTTGAGCACCTGCTTTGCATGTAGGAGGTCCTGAATTCAATCCCTGTCTAAACACAAAACAAACCAAAACAAAAATTCCTGGGAAAGAAGGGAGAAAGAAAGGAAGGAATGAAGGAAAAAATTCTACACCAATCTGAATTTTGAAAATGATAGATTCTCTGGGAGAAACTTTGGAAAATAAGGCAAGACTTGGGAACTGAAAACTTAAAGTTGTACTAGAGTAAGAAGAGAAACCATTAAATCAACTGATTCCAAATGATGAAACTTCTGATTCTATTGTCTGTATGAGGATAGTTATCATAATATTCTAGGGGAACCCTGGCTTATCCATTACACAATGACAAATCCACCAAAAACTTCATTGATGAGAAAATAAACCCAAGTTAATAGGGCATTGGCACTTGAGATTCACTGTTATAACTAGGACATAAATACCCAGATACAATATTTAATACTATGTAATGAGTTGGAAAGAAAATCTATGATTGTAGATTAAAGACCAAAACCAGCTGAAAACATTTTAAGTCCTTTAATAAAGGAACTTTTCTGTCTCTTGACTATAGCAAGGGTAATATTCCTAACACATTTTTCATTTTTTTGGGTTCTTAGCTGTCAATACCTCATCCCTGGCACCCAGATATTGTTGATGTTCAGATTATTACTCTTGGGTCCTTGGCCATAACTGCCATCCCTGGGGAGTTTACGTAAGTTCTTCTTATTTCTTAGTTAAAAATGTGTTTATTGTTTGTGTCTTTTGGTTGGAATCGCTTCTTATCAGTGACAGATATTTCTATACTGGTCTCTTTGAATCCTCCTATGGTATATTTGACAACAGTGACAATTCTTCTTGCCCTCTTTTGTTGGGACCACTGAAGAATAAATTTCTCTACTCCTATTACTGGTGGGGTAACTCAAGGCATCTTTGAAGCAAGCATGAGCATTTGAAAACTTATCATTCCAAACTAAAATGATGCTGTGAATTATCATGTCAGTAGAAAGGCTTGAAATAATAGTAAATTACTGGTACTTAAAATAATTTAAAAAATAATACCTAGGTAATCTAAGCGCCTTTAAAAAAAAATATATATATATATATTAAAAATTAACATTTATGTAAGCAAATGCACGTATATGCACATATATTTTTATATAATTTTACAAATATTGGTATGTATTGTGAAAAATTTGATTTTTACCCACAATAAAAATAAAACAAAATAAAATAAAGAAAAAAAAAAGAAATTAAAAGAAACAAAATGGTCACAGTTCTACAATTTAGGTTTCTTTTTCAACATATTAAAATGATTATTTTTAAAATGAGTATCCATTATTAGGTTGCCAATATTCAGTTTTATCAAGAACAATATCATATTCCCTCTAGAGTCTTAATTGTTGCTTTTCCTAAGGGGAAAAGAGGCATAATCCGAATTACAGAATAATTTCTCATATGAACACTCTAAGTGAGATGTCTGTTTTTCTTTACTAATGCATTTTTGTTGGCTGGATCATTTTACTTTCTTCTTGTTGAAACCTTGTATTGGAAATGAAACTTCTAAAACTAAAAAAATAAAATAATAATAATAATAATTAGTTTGGGCAATAAAAACAAGGAGGAATGTTTTAAACCTGCTCCATATGCTGTCTTTCCTATCTCGGTAGATGGCAATTTTATATACTTCAGCTCCTCTGGCCATAAATCTTGAAATTATCCCTTAATCCTCTCTTTTTCTCTTTTCCCTCATTCTACCAACAAGTTCTGCATGTTCTAAACAACAGTTTCTATCACTTCTCTCATGTCTAGGCCATCATTATCTCTCAGCTAGATTATTGCAAAAACTTCCTATCTGGTCTCCTTGCTTTCTCCCTTACCCATCTATAATCTTTTCTTAACATAGCAGTCAGGGTCATCTCTTTAAAACACAAGTTAGATTGTGTCACCTCTCTGCTCAAAACCCTAAAATAGCTTTCCATCTCAGTCCAGGATTCCATCTCAGTCCAGGTATATCCCCAAGCCCTTATACTATCCTACAAGGCCTTCTTGACCTGGCTCTCAGCAATCTCTCTGATCCGATTTCTTACTGCCCTCTCCCTTGCCCACCTCTGCTTCATGCACATTGGCCTCACTGCTGTCCTCAGACTTCCCAAACATGCTCCTGTCCTGGGAACTTTGACCTTTCTTCCTGGAACATTTTCCCTCCAGTTATCCCCATAGCTGGCTCTTATTCCTTCTGTTTTTGGGTCATATCCCACTTTTGCAGAAATGCCAGTCCTGATCATACTATGTAAAATAGCCTTCACCCACCACAACCATCACCACTATCATTGCTTTAGTCACCACTACCACTACCGTCACCAAAAGACTACTACCATTCCCTTTCTCTTTACCCTGCTTTATTATTCTCCATAGCACTTACCATCCTCTCGTTTTTTGTATTTGCTTATTGGTCATCTCCCCTCAGAGGACTGTAAGCTCCATACTGAATCCTTACACCTTAAAAGTGGGCACGGTATGTATTAGGTGCTCAGTGTTTGATTGAAAGATTAAATGACTGAGTTGAAATGGTAAGTTCCTTGTGGGCCAGAACAATATACTCTCTACCTGCCTTAGCTCTTACAACAGAGAATGTGACCTACATATTTTTGTTGAATCAATGAATGGAAAATGACTGTGATTATTTGCCAATGGTATTCATCGATTCTGCTTCTCTCCTTTGGTTAGTTGACTGTTTCTAGTTTAGAAATTTGTTTTAAAATCTGTTTGGAAGATAGGAAAGTCAGGAAAAAAAGTTCAACCTTCACTTTGCATGGTCATTGAGTTCCTACATACTTTACTGTTGTGTGATGAGCCAGGGTAACTTTTAGATTTTCAATGCAAGTCTTTCTATATATATATTGAACACATTCTCAATAGGAAAACACTTAGTTAATTCTGTTTTATTGACTCAGGACCATGTCTGGACGAAGACTACGGGAGGCTGTTCAAGCAGTAAGTTAAAAATGAAACATCTAAATTTTAAATTCCCAAATGCTTTCATATTTGGGGAAGAGAAAAAAACTACCTATCTGTATGATCTGGTATCTTTTAAAATAATCTTTCCATAGTTCACTAGCATTTCATACTTCTTGGTTAAATGTGAATATGAAAAACTAGTATATAGGGCCAAACTTTAAAAATATTAGGAAACTGTCATGTTAAAAATATTTTATTGGTATTTGTGTATTGATAATTTAACAACTGATAATGATTTTGTTGATTAAATAGTAAATAACCCCTAAATACCTTAATATCTTAAAGTCATGTGTACAGTCTAAATAAAATTCATCACGTGTTGGGAATTATGTATTTTATCTTCACTTATGATATTCCTTATATTCAGGATGTATTGAAAAGGATTCTCAAATGACAAAATCAGCACATGTCATTACTTGAAGCTGGGAATAACTATTTTGGTTAGGAAATTGATTTTAAAAATCTGTATTTTAGTAATAAGATTCTACCTCTGCAAATGCAATCATTATGAAGTACATAGCCACTTTGGCTTGCCTAACTATAGTGTAGAGTTAGGACTGTAAATTTTCATCAAGGATTACTTGATATTTCTGCATTGCCAGGCAGTTTTCATCATTAGGAAGAATTTTTTTCTAACAAATCAATTTTATTGATACATATTAATAAAGCATAAATTCATCTAAAGTGTACAATCAATGGTATTTGGTATAATCACATAGTTGTGCATTCATCACTTCAATCATTATTAGAGCATTTTCATTATTCCAATAATAATAATAAAAAACAAAAAACAGACAAACAAGCAAAAACTCACCACCTTCAATCTCTCTATGCTTCACCTGCCACACATAACTGTTATTCTATCTCTGTCTCTCTAGTTTATTTATATTTAAATTTTGTAAAAACAGTCTTATATATGCAATATTACCCATATTTGTATTTCATGTGAGATTTCACTATGTTATACAGTCCCATGTTACATTTTTTAACTTTCCTTCTAGTAATATACATGTCCTTAGACTTTCCCTTTCAACCGCTGTCATACCCATATAATAGCTCTGCTACTTACAAACACTATGATGTGCATTCACTATTTCTATTCATTTCCAAAGATTTACAAGCAACCTTTTCACCAGTTCTGCACAGATTAAACCTCAGCTCTTCATTCTCTACCCTCATTCTATTTTCTTGTGACCTATATTCTAATTATTAACCCCATAAGTTTACACAATATATTTAGTTCATAACAGCAGAATCATACAGTATTTATTTGTCCTTTTGTATCTGACTTGCTTCACTCAACATGTTCCTCCAGGTTCATCCATGTTGTCATATGCTTCAGGACTTTGTTTCTTCTTACAGCTGCATAATATTCCATTGTGAATATATACCACAATTTGTTTATCTATTCATCAGTTGATGGATACCTGGGCTGTTTTCATCTTTTGGCAATTGTGAATAAGGCCTCTATGAACATCAATGTGCAGATGTCTGTTCATGTCACTGCTCTCAGTTCTTCTGGGTATATACCTATGGTATTGCTGGGTCACATGGCAAGTCTATATTCGACTTTCTTAGGAAATGCCAACCAGTCCTCCACAGTGGCTGTACCATTCTACATTTCATTAGGAAGAATTGTGCTAGGAGAAGCCTCTTACAATATGATCCACATCTATGATTGTGTGTTAAGTGCAACTGGGATGAGAGTATACTTTAAGATGAAGAGTAATTTATTGGTCTCTGCCTTTCCTTCCTAGGAATTTGCATCTTATGGGATGCAAAATATGACTGTTGTTATTTCGGGTCTATGCAATGTTTATACACATTACATTACCACCTATGAAGAATATCAGGTAAAACAAAGAGTTCTCATCATTTAAATCAATTATACCTTGATTAAGTCTATTGTGTCAAATGCAGGTTTTCTTCCTAGACTCCCCAAACTGTGTTTCTGAGAGATGATTTTTGCCTTAGGGCAGGTAAGAGAATGATAGGCCAGAGGTTTCCGAGTTCTAGGTTCACCATCTCCAAGCTCGGGTCAGAATTCTAGTCTTACTGACTCCCACTTTCCCTGAAATTAATTACTCTACCAGGGGCACTGGTAATAAGCCTGGGTTGTGGCATGCAATATTCCTAACCTTATCTATAGTGCAGCTGGTGCCTTGGTGCCTTAACCCTCTCTAGAACCTGGGAAAACTCCCATTTTGATAGTTACTTTTTTTTTCAGGGAAAGGGAACTGAACTTGGGACCTTGTATGTGGGAAGCCGGTGCTCAACCACTGAGCCATATTGACTCCCCTGAGTTGTTTTTTTTCATTTGTTTTTGCTTTTCTTTTTTTTTAAAGGAGGCACTGGGAACTGAACCTGGCACCTCCTATGTGAGAAGCAGGCACTCAACTACGTGAGCCACACATCTGCTCTCTGATAGTTACTATTTTTTGAATGCATTAGCTAAGCACTTTGCACACATGATCATAAGTAATCCTCACAATAAGCTATGGCATTGGTTATTATTATATCCATGGTATAGATTAAGAAACAGTCCCATAGAGTTTAGGGAGATTGGTGACTATAATGTTTCTTTGTTTATAATAAGGTAAGAAAGTAGCCCAATAGAAGTTGAAACAGCCCAGAATCCCATAATTAATGATTTCTAATACAGTATAGCTGCTGGTGTGTTTTGGCAGTTCATACAGAGGCATGCAGTCTATCTCTTGACAAATGTTCAGGGATATCAGCAGTGGAATCTGCCCTGCTGCTCTCTGTAGGCTTTACTAAAGGTCCCCGCCTTCTAGGAAATTCTGCTAAATAAGAGTTAACTTGGGCAAATGTATGTGGGAAACATTGCATATTTTTTCACTAATGTGTTATTTAGCACTTCATTCAATTATGAATTAAAACAAAAACACAGTAGCATTAGCAGTACCTCCAGCTTTATCACTAGTTCGAATCATAGATATTTTCATATAAAATAGACAGTTATTGCAGAACTGGAAATAACTTACTCTCATCACTTTTTGAAATCATAGTAGTTATTCGATCGGCTGCTAGATCTTTTTAAATAATGGAATAGAAAAGTGCAGATATTACTATAATCACAAAATTGGTTTATTATAGTTTGACAAGCCTATTTCAGTCTAAATGGTTTTCTTTGTCAAGTCCATGTATTTTATTTTATGTATTTAGAAATAGTATTCTGAGAGGGGTCCATAGGCCCTGCTGACTGCCAAAAGGGTCCATGGCAAAAATAAGGCTAGGAACCCCTACTAGTTTTTTCCTAGCCCAAGGATGTGCTTCTGCAAGGATTATTATTCACTCAGTCATTTATTCACTCATTCATTCCACAAATATGGATTGTGACATACTTTGTTAACTACTGACCAGGGGCTTCATGGTGAGTGAGAATCTGCCCCAGCTCTCAAGACCACTAGAAGTTAATGGTCTAGTAGAAAGCAGAGGCTAAAGCAGATGATTACATGTCTGTGAAAGGTATGCATAAGGTGATACAAAAACATCAAGAAATAACACCCGTCTAGACAGAGGACATCCTATTTGAGGACAGCAACTGGCAGGTTTTCAGGAAGGTATATTATCTGAGTTCTTGAGAATGAAAGGTTCTAACTAACTAAAGGTTAGTCAGGCAAATAAAAGTTAGGAAGGTGTTCCAGATAGAGGGAACTACATATGCAAACTTAGCACATTTAAGGGTCGATAATGAGTTGAGTACCATAGAGTAAATAATTGTATGATGATGGTAATGAGACAGATTCTAGAGTGCAGGCAGTACTTTGTTGATGGAGGGCCTTATATGCTGTGCTTCAGAGCTTTGACTCATTAAGGAAGGTTTGGGGGAACTGCAGTAGGATTCAAAGCAAGATAATGCTCTTAGCAGATTTGTAATTTAGATTGTACACTAGGATGGCGGTGTAAAAAATTAATTGGGTTCCATGTAATATTTTGGGTAATCTAAGCACCTCTTAAAAAAAAATTAATTGGAAGAGCAAGTCTAGAAGTGAAAACTGATTAAGATATTGTAGTTACTATCTGGGTGAGAGGTAAAAGTAGTAGAGACAGAGGAAAATGGAAGAACTTAAGAGATTTTAAGGGGGGTAGAATGAGATGACTTGTAGACTTACAGAATGTAGGATGAGGGAGAGAGAGGAGTTTAAGATAGCTGCCAGATGCTTCTCACTTGGGAGACTGGTAGGAAGGCATTGACTGAGATGGAGAAGGCTGCAGGGAAAGCTGGTATGTCTGGGATGATGAATTCCATTTTAGATTTGATTAATTTGACGTTCCTGTGGAATATTGAAAGGTCTAGCATTTAGGTAATAGGAGATGTAATTGTCTTTGTAGTGGGTTAAATGTCCTTCTCCAGATAGTACCATGAGCACCCAATTTATCTAGGAGTTACTAAGACTCTTTTTAGCTCAGGTTTTCTCTTACTGTGTGCCCTTGTTGTGGGGGGAGGGGGGACTTTTTTTTTTTTGAGATTAGCATTGACAAGTACTTACAATAGACGTAAGATCAGGAGCTATTCCCCTATTTCAGAGTAAATGGATTAACAGTTCAAATGGCATAAACTAAGAGAACCCACTGCCTTTAACATGTAGTTGATGGGAGTCATTCACTTTGGCTGGTAAATGGAAAAGTCTCCTTTCCTTTGTCATAATAAATCTTGAGCTGTGCCGGTTTTGAATTATGTGAGATCTTCAAGCATCATCCCTCACCTAAGATGTGACACCTCTATAAATGGACTGAGTTGTGCAGAACCACATACAACTCTCTCCTGCAGGTTCAGCGGTATGAGGCAGCATCTACTATTTATGGCCCACATACTCTGTCTGCTTATATCCAGCTCTTCAGAGGCCTTGCTAAGGCCATTGCTACGGTAACCAAATATTGTATGTGTGTGTGTCTCAGAGGTGTGAGGATGCAGAAAGAAGCAAAGGAAAACCTTAGCTTCAAATGTTCAGTTTCTCTCAAAACTTTTATGGTTTTAAAAAAATGTATAGCTACAAGATAGCTTTAAGAAATGAAAGTGATGGTAAAATTCAGATTCAGTTAATATCCTTTGGTGGTGGCAGTTTTATTTTCCATATATTGTCTCATATTATCCTTACAATCATGATAGTTAAAGAGGTATCATTTTTCCCATTTCTCAGATGAGCAAATAGGTTCAGTAATGATAAGTGACCAGCCTTATTATAAGTGAAGTTGAACTAGAGTTCTCTCATCCAATC
The DNA here is from genome assembly GCA_026826555.1 of Tolypeutes matacus. NCBI lineage: Eukaryota > Metazoa > Chordata > Mammalia > Cingulata > Chlamyphoridae > Tolypeutes > Tolypeutes matacus. The sequence goes on from JAKSZT010037812.1 coordinate 2,757,893, forward strand.
ACTTTGCAAGCTGAAGTGAACATCAATGCTAAGATGTTCATTTTCCACATTATAACATCTCTGAATTTGAGATGCATAAGTAGAATCTTACAATAGTACTTAGTAGCATGTTTTTAGTTTCTTGGTAGTTCGAAAATATTAAAAGTTATTATAATCCAATGAAGTCTTAGATTTGACGAAACATAGTTGTATCTTGGAAGGCACGCTCTGTATATACCTAATTTACTTAAAGGAACTTCACGTGTGGAAATCTTCCCTTTTGGATATAGTTATTTATGAAGCTACACTGTAATAGCTGATTAGTCAACAACCAGGATAAAGAATATATAATAATAAGCAAACCCTTATATAATGCTAACAGCCCCAATAAAAGTTGTGAAACAATTATGGCATAATAAAGACAATAAAACACTTTTAAAGAAACTGTTTGGCTATATTAAATTGGAAAAAAAGAAATTGCTGTTTCTGTAGATAGAAAAGTTGAATATTGGCAGTTTCATATGCTTCTATCTAATTAGTTGGTTTTGAAATTTCAGTACAATGTAAATACAATAAATATTTGGGGTATATTTTAATTATCTGATTATTGTTTTTATTATAACATTCCTCTTAATTTTGAGTCTGACACATTTTTCTCAAAGTAGAACTATATTTTTCATGATAAAAGTTATACGTACTTGTGGAATGTTCAGATTATACAACAAAATATAAACCTAGAACCCATTCCTGGAGATAATCACTGTTTAACTTTATTACAGTCATAGTTCTATAGTTCATGCCATGGATATTTTGTTTTGTTTTGTTTTTTTTTAGGAGGTACTGGGGATCGAGCCCCACACCTCATACACAGGAAGCAGGTGATCAACCACTTGAGCTAGATCTGCTCCCAACCATGGATATTTATTGAAGAAAAATGCAATTCATTTTGAGCAATTTTGTTTTCACAGTCAACTTTATGGTTATACATTTTAAGGCTAGGTATGTTGTCTTGAGGAAATCACTGAGTATGTCCAAGCCTATTTTCTCATTTGCAAAATGGGAATGATACTATACAACTACCTCATGTAGCTGTAAAGGTCAAATATATACATTAATAACATATGAAAGGGTATTTCAGATTTTTGAGATTAGTGTTTTGATAACACTATTAAAGATGGTAAAAGCATAGGTTAAACCAGTCAGGACATAGGTTAATTTTAAATAAAAAATATATTTATTATATTCCTTAATTAGCAGAGAGATGGACTCAGGAGAAAGATTTGGTACTGACTCTGGGTGAGAGAGGGTCAATACATTTCAAAAATGAAAAGAATAAGACATTATGCATGATTGTTTTGTAAACTCACAACTTCTCTAATTTAAAAAAAAAAAGCTTAAAAAAAAAAAATGACTGGGTCATGTTATGAAGGCTTATCCTGTCCAAAATCACACCTTTAAAAAATGGAAGACTCAGAATTGAGATCTGAATAAAGTGCTTCCAAGCTTGCACTCTGATTCATGTGCTGTATTGCGTGTGGGAATGAAAGAGTTGTCTATGAAAAACTTGCCTCCAATGGCAAAAGTCGAAACTATGGAAGTTTAGGCCTGCATTTCAACAAGCTTCCCCTCACATTTTGTTAGAGATTGTTAGCTCTTGGAGTGGGTGTGGTGAAGGCATATCTAGGGGTGGGGGCCTTTGTTTCCACACTGTGATTCTCAGCAAATGCTTTCTGTTCCAGGACAGCGTAGCCAATCTGAGCAGTGGTCCAGAGCCTCCATATTTCAAAACACTGATATTCCCGTTAATTCCTAATATTGTGGATAAGACACCAGCAGGCAAAACTTTTGGGGAGGTACTGGAGCCAGTGAAACCTCAGTACAGAGTGGTAAGACTTATAAAGAAATCTTGGAATCCTTTGGAAGTCGGTTTTTGGGGGTAGGGAAAGAATGTTGCTAAATGTCGCCCCTTGCTTTTAATCAAATCATATTTAAATTTGCTGTTAGAAATGATAATTTTAAAAATAATAATTAAAAAAAAATTTTTAAAGATACTTAGATTACATAAATAGAAATGATAATTTTGACAATTGTTCTTATCTCTGCAGAGGCTCTGCAAAAATAATAATGAGAATGGGGAAATATTTATTTTTCAGATGGTAATTATGTAAAATTGAATTTCTAAAATCCAAATTATGGAACCACTTAGCTGCAGCTGAGAGAAGTTGTCTCTTAAATCAAGGATAGGCAAAACAGAAATGCAGCAGGATTTGTACCACTACTGTTTTTATATTGATCAATTGATTTGTGCCCTGAAACTTTGTTTATTAGTTCTAGTAGTTTTTTTTTTTTTTTAATTTATTCCTTAGGAATTTCTATCTGTAGGATCATGTCCTATACCTAAGGTTTACTTATTTCTCTCTGCATCTTCCTTCCTTTCCTTTCCTTTTCCTTTCCTTTCCTTTTCCTTTCCTTTTCCTTTCCTTTTCCTTTCCTTTCCTTTTCCTTTCCTTTCCTTTTCCTTTTCCCCTTCCTTCCTTCCTTCCTTCCTTCCTTCCTTCCTTCCTTCCTTCCTTCCTTCCTTCCTTCCTTCCTTCCTTCCTTCCTTCCTTCCTTCCTTCCTTCCTTCCTCCCTCCCTCCCTCCCTCCCTCCCTCCCTCCCTCCCTCCTTTCCTCCTTCTTTTCTTTCTTTCCTCCTTTCCTTTCTCCCTCCCTCCCTTCCTTCCTCCTTCCCTCCCTCCTTCCCTCCCTCCCTTTTCTTTTCTTTTCTTTTCTTTTCTTTTCTTTTCTTCTCTTCTCTTTTCTTCTCTTTTCTTTTCTTTTCTTCTTGCTCTGTCTAGAATCTCTAACAAAGTGTTGAACAGAAGTTGTGAGACTGAACATCTTGCCTTGTTTCTGATCTTAGGAGGAAAGTATTTAGTCTTTAACTATTAAGTATGTTATTTTCTTTAGTTTTTTTTTTTGTTTTTTTGTTTGTTTGTTTTTTGTAGATGCTCTTTATCAGATTGAGAAAGTTTCCTTCTATGCCTACTTTGTTGAGAGTTTTTGTCAGGAATGTGTGTTGGATTTTTTCAAATGCTCTTCTGTCTACTGAGGTCATGATGTAGTTTTGTCTTTTAGTTTAGTGATATGGTGTATTGCATTAGATGTTTTTCCAGATGTTAAATCAACTTTGAATTCCTGGGATAAATCTCCTTTATTCATGGTGTATTATCCTTTTTAAAAATACGTTTTGAATTTGTTTTGTTAATATTTTAATAAGGAATTTTGCATCCATGCTCATGAGAGATATTTATCTATGGTTTTCCTTTCATGTATTGTCCTTATCTGCCTTTGGTATTAGGGTAATGATCAGAGAATGATTTAGGAAGTGTTTTCTCCTCTATTTTCTGAAAAAGTATGAGAAAGATAGATATTATTTCTTCTTTAAATATTTGATATAATTCACCAGTGGAGCCATATGGGACTGAACTTTGCCTTATGGCAATTTTTTAATTACTAATTCATTTTCTTCAGTTATAGGCCTATTCAGATTTTCCATTTTTTCTTCAGTCAAGTATGTGTCTTAAGAATTTGAATTTGTACATTTCTATGAATTTGTGTCATTGTAGGAATTTTTCTATGTCATATAAATTGTCTAAGTTGGCATAAAGTTGCTTATAAAATTCTCTTAGAATCTTTTATTTCTGTAGGATTGGTGGTGCTCTTCCTAATTTCTCCCTGATTTTGGTAATTTGTGTCTTCAAAGAACTAACCTTTAGTTTCATTGATTTTGCCTATTGTTTTTCTGGTTTCTATTTCATTGAGTTTTTAATCTAGTCTTTATTACATCCTTCTGCTTGCTTTGATTTTATTTTGCTCTTCTCTTTCTTGTTTATTAAGATGGAAGCTTAGCTTACTTACACGTTTTAGTGTACCATTTTTATTCCTCTGTTTTTTCCCTATATATATTAGCTGTTTTCTTAGTTGTTGTTTTAGAGACTAATATGTATCTCAACTAATCACAATCTACTTCAGTATAATGTTTACTTTATACCCCAAAAATGTAGAAAGTTTCCTCCAATGCATTGCTCTTCCTTTTCTTCTCCTTTGTGCTATATTGTCACATTTATTACATATATATGTTGTAAACCTAACAATACTATGTTATAACTATTGTTTTATTGCACAGTCTTATGCATTTCAAAGAAGTTAAGACATAGAGACAATATTTTTGAATCTTTTATATTTGCTTACATTTTTACCATTTCTAGTGCTTTTCATTTTCTCTTAAGAATTGCCATTTGGAGTTAGATGAAGGACTTCCCTTAGTATTTCTTGGAAGGCAATTCTGCTATTAATGTATTTTCTCAGGATCTTATCTAATTTGCCTTTATCTTTGAAATATAGTTTTGCCACATTCTTGGTTGACTGGTTTTTTTCTTTTGCCGCTTTGAAATTGTCATTCCATTGCCTTTTGTACTCCACTGTTTCTGATGAGAAATCAATTGTTAATCTTATTGTAGTTCCCCTGTATGTGGTATGTTATTTTTCTCTTGCTACTTTCAAGATTTTCTCTTTATTTATGTCTTCTACCAGTTTGATGCTATATATTAAGTGTGAACTGTTTATGATTATCCTTCTAGGGGTTTGCTGAGTTCTTTGGGTCTGTAAAGTATTGTCCATCAAATTTGGGAAGTTTTCAATCATATTTCTTCAAAAAACTTTTCTTTTTTTTTTGTTCCCTTTGTCTCTTTCTTACTACTTCTGGAACTTTCATTTCACTAGTGTTCATACAGTTGATATTGTCCCACATGTCTTTATCCATTTTTATTCAATCTTTTTTCTCTCTGTTCTTGAGATAGAATAATTTAAATTGATCTGTCTTCTGTTTCACTTATTGTTTCTTCTGTCATCTCACATCTGCTGTTGAGGCCCTCTAGTGAAATCTTCATTTCGGCCATTGAAATTCAACTCCAGAATTTCTATTTGTCCCTTTAAATAATTTCTCTTTGTTGAGGTTCTCTATTTGTTAATTCATTGTTATAATACTTTACTTTTATTCTTTAAACATCATTTCCATTACTTTTTAGAACATTTTTATAATAGCCATTTTGAAGTCTTTGGTGGCAAAATCCATCATCTAGGGTCACCCAACCATTTGAACCACATCCGTCCCCCTCCCAAAAAGTTTTGATTGCTGCTTTTCCCCCTTAATTTGGATCATCCTTTCATGTTTGCATATCTCATAATTTTTTGTTGAATACCGGATTTTTTGGATACTGATTTAGTTTCCTGGCTGCTAAAATAAATACCATACAATGGTTTGGCTTAACAACAGAAATTTATTTGCTCATGGTTTCAGAGGCTAGAAGACTTCCTCCTAGGGTCTTCTGGCTGGCCAGCAATCTTTGGCGTTCCTTGGTTTTTCTGTTATGTGGCATCATCTCCTTTCTCTTCCAGGTTCCACTGACTTCCAACTTCTGGCTGCTCCCTGTGGCTTCTCTTCCTGTGTCCATTTTGTTTGCTTATAAAGACTTCAGTCAATTGGATTAAGGCCCACTGTCATTCAGTTTGGGCACACTTTAGTAACATCTTCATAGGTCCTATTTTCAATGGTTCACACCGACAGGAGCGGGGCTGGGACCTGAACATGCCTTTTGTGGGGAAAATGATTCAACCCCCAACAGATACATTATAATACCCTAAAGATGTGGTTCTACTGTCTTCTTGTTTACATTCTTTCCAAAGAAAAGTCTGCTATCATGCTATCTTTGTTCTTTTCTTTTCAATGTGTCTCTTTTCTCAGGCTGCTTTTAGGACTTTTCTCTTTATTTCCGGTTTTAAGCAATTTGATTTTGATTACCTTTGAAGTAATTTTCTTTATGTTACTTGTGCTTGGGTTCATTGAGCTACTTGGACTTGTGGGTTTATAGTTTTCAGTAAATTTGGAAAATTTGCCCATTATTTATTCAAACATTTTTTCCTGAATTTCCTTCTCTCTGCTCTCCTTTGGGAACCCACCCCCCAAACCCTATATTAGGCAGCTTAAACTTGTCCCACAGCTCACTGCTGCTCTGTTTATTTTGTTCAGTCTTATTTTCTCTTTATTTTAAGTTTTCTATAGTTTCTATTGCTATGTCTTCAAATTCAGTAATCATTTCTTCTGCAATGTCTAATTTGATAATTCTATCCAGTGTATTTTTTTCTCAGACATTGTAATTTTTATTTTTAGATGTTGAATTGTTTTCCTTTTTTAAAAAATACCTTACATGTCTGTACTTAACATGTCCATTCATTTTTTAAGCTTCTTGAACATATGGCATAAAAATTATAAGAATTGTTTTAGTGTCCTTGTTTACTAATTCTGTATCATATATGGTTTAGTTTTGGTTGACTGAGTTTTTCCTCATTATGAGTAATGCTTTTCTGCTTTTATATGCTTTGTATACTTGATAACTTTTTATTAGATGCCAGACATTGTAAATTTTACCTTGTTAGGTACTGGATATTTTTCTATTTCTGTAAATGTTTTTGAGCTTTGTTCTTTGATGTGATTATTTACTTGGAAAGAATTCTATCCTTTTGGTTCTTACTTTTAAGATTCTTAAATGTGGCCAGAACAGCTTTTAGTCTAGGATAAAAATTAGGAGCTTTCCAATCTGCTGGTGGGGATTTTTACATCTCTGCTTGAGTTTGAGGATTGTTCCCTTTAATTCTTTTAGGTGATTCTTTTCCAGGCTTCAGGTAGTTTGCTGTCATGCATGCATAGTTGAGGGAACCCCTCTGCAAATTTCCAGAGTTCTTTCTCTGTGTAGCTCTCTCCTCTTTGGTACTTTTCTCTCTCTGGTACTATGTGCTGTGATCTTAAGTCTCTTTGGCCATTATGGGTGCCACATATCCTCATATCTTCTTCCAGATTTTGCCTGAGTTTCACCTCCTTGTGCCATGGCCTGTAAACTCTCTGAAGACATTTAGCTGGGGTGACTGCTGAGTTGACATTGTTTCCTGCCCCTCATGGATTGTTGTCTTTCCTTGTTTCATGGCCACTGTCTTAAAAACCATTGTTTTATACATGTTTTGTCCAGTATTTTAGTTGTTTTAGGTACTCCATTTTGTATAAGTGTAAGTATAAGTGGAAATTTTGGACTTCTCTTATGTGATTCAATCTATCCTGTATGTGTGTGTATGTGTGTGTGCTGGAGAGAAAATATCAAAAACTGAAGAACCCATTTTAATGTACTATCATTAATATGAACCATAGATCTAGATCTTCAACTACATATGAGTCTACCACAAGCAAATTTATTGGTCAAACTGGAATAATGCATTGGGCAAAAATTACCGTGTTCATTGTTGCAAGAGTAATTTCTTTAATATTCTTAGAAGATAACTCACTTGCTTAAATAGACTAGGTTTGCATAGTGACCAAGAATCCTAGAGCATGTAATAAATAATGTTCCAATTATGAGCACAGTAAAGAAAACATTTCATTAGAACTCATAAAATCGGTTTTCTTTTTCCAGGGAGAAGTTGCTGAAGTTGTATTTGTAGGTGCTAACCCAAAGAATTCAGCAGAAAACCAGGTATGCATTAATGGTTCTTTAAAAAAAAAATTAAATCCACGTTTTGGCCTTTCATTCACTTGAGTATCCCTCTAGAGTTTAAAAACATAAAGATAAAATATGGAAACATTTTTGCCTCTTCTTTTATAGGTGTGCGTAAATTTTCAGTGTGTACAGTTGATATAGAGTTGAGTCTGGAAAAAAGCACATAGGAAGCATTTAACTGGCTCTCCAAATGACTATATATAACACAGTGCATAGAGAACTGCATTGTCTCTTCAGAAGATGTTAATTTGAACACACCCTCATTTATGTATTCAAATTTGAAACTCTACTCTTTTTGGTAAAATAACCAAAGGGCTAAGCAAGTGAAGTATATCTTTTTGCTTGTGTAATTACAAGCAAAAAGGTCCTTGTAATTTTTTTTCGGTCCTCTCCACCTATTCAGCACTACTGCCTATGGTCCTACCTCTACTATTGTGGAAAGACCACAGATCCCATGGAAGGACACAGATGGCTTGGAGCACTGGCCCATGTGCTTTATTTTTACCAGCATTGGTTGCTTCCTTATTCTTTGCTCCTGGCCCTAGTAGAGCACTTCTTTAGTTAGTCTTGAAAAAATGACACACACAAAAATAAATGGCCAATGTAAAAACAAACAATACAGAAGTGCACAAAGTAGAATGTGCAAGTACCCCACTCTCCACAAACCTGCTCTGCAGGGTAATAACTGTTAATAGTTTGTTAGACATTTCAGAATTTTGTTTTTGCCATATATGTATGTATGCATATACTTGTATATATTATATTTGTATGAAAAGCATATAAGTATGTAAGATGTCTATTAATTAAAAAAAGTAATTTTACTAATCTGTAACTTCTTAGAATGTTCTTGTAATTACACAAGCAATGCATGGACATATTCTGCTTGTAAAAATTCAAACAATGAGAAAAAAGTGAGTGGGCACGTGAAAGTAATTTCAAGGTTAGATTTTTTGCTGTGCCTCAGGATGCATTGCTCTATCAATAAGTCATTCTTCCCAGGGCCACAGTCATTAATAATCCAAAGTAACTTCCTTCCAATTTCTCTTTATTAAAATGTCACTATTGGTGTAATAGCAATTGTAGCAAATATGACATCAAATATGACATTGGGCAAAAATGTTCTACTGCTTGGATAGGCAATGTGTACCTGTTTGAAATAATTTCTCTAGGAAGTCAAACTATTCCAGGATATTATTTAAATGTCCATAACATTATTTTTTTATGCAGATGTCAGAGAGTTATATTAAAATCTCAGGTTTAGTAATCATGTGATAGCCTTTGGTTGGAGAAATACTATGGTTTTATTATTATGAACTTTTTTATGGTTATTATTAATATGGAGAAGCAGGAGGACCAAATGTTTAAAACACTATGAGAATAGAATTAATTTCTAAAAATGCTCTGGAACTTGTCATAAAACAATTTCTAGTACCCTTTATTATTACTAATCATCACATCATTGTTGTTATTGCCATTTATCAAATGCTTACTATCTGCAGATACTAGGCTACGTGGTTTATGGACAGAATGACATGAATCTAATTTAATCTTCTGCTATCCAATGAGTTAGGTTTTGGTACCTCTGTTTTACAGAGGAGTAGTAAACTGAGGCCTAAAGAGATTAAGTAACTTCCATTAACTAATTTTGCATCTGGAAGAAATTGAGGTAGGGAGATGGGGAGAGGAGAGTGGCAGGTTTTGTCCTGATATTCAGCTGCGTAGAACTGTTCTGCTATCTCTATTCTAGTATTCATTAGGTCCCACCCTATCTTCTACTCCATTGAAGTTCCCAATGTCACTCTGTCCCAAATGGGCAGAAACAAAGCTTTTTTTTTTAACAAGTCACCATGGTTATGAAAACTTTATTGAGTATAATCCATTAACTGAATAATTAGAGAAGACTTTTATATGATCCTGTGTCCCAGCTTTAAGTAAGTGATCAACTTAACAAAAGTTTCTTGGGCACCTGTAAATAACAGGTAAGAAGAGTAGTGATGAATAAAGGTGACTCATAGACAAGTCTTGGCTTTAAGGGGCCCACAATCTAAAAGATTTTGAGGGAAATTGGAGATTTATAGCTTTGGTATCTTTTTTTCATAGTATTCAAATCTGTGCTTTATTTGAAGTAAATCACTCTTAACAAATTACGGCATTTTTCCAATGGAAAAATAAAATCCTCTTATGATGTGAATTCTAGGAGCCCATTGTGACATAATACAGGAATTGCCTTTTTACCTCTGGACAAGGATGCTTTATACATTTTTCTCAAGTCTTCTTTCTCTTGGGGGGAGGTACATTAACTAACAACTCATTTACCTGGAGGTGGAAAGGGGAAGAAACTCTCCCATTTTCTCTTCTAAATCTTGATGTGACTAGCAAAAGTCTTGGAATATAGACTAATAAAAGTGTCATGAAAAGACATTTTAAAATCTGCAGTTCAATTCCCTAATTTCCAAAAATTTCTATCAGCTCTAAAACTGTGCTTCATTCAAATTTCTAAAAAACTTATGGTTTTTAGTAGTCTGGATTAATTAATAGTCTGAAGACATTTCACAGAATTTTAAGAGGAACACCTAAGAATTTGGTGCAATTCTAATATATTTCAAACAAGCTATCAGTATGTTAGCATTTGGTCAACAAGGAGAGTATCTATGACAGTTTCCTTCTTTTGATTGAACAGTGCCTGATCAATTATATTAATTGCATTTCAGACCCATGACACTTTCCTCACTGTGGAGAAATATGAAAACACTTCAGCTGCATGGCAGATAGTATATAATGATGCCTCCTGGGAAACTAGGTGAGCATGCCTATTGAAAATTTTGTCTTTCAAGTCTTGAAAATAGTTGATTAGTAATGCAGGGAGAATGAATGGAAAGACTGACTCAATACATGGTATTGATATTAAATTCACAAAGAACCTTCTGGCCATATTTGGTTGATTTATTAGACTTCTTTTGATTGTACTTTTCTACAAAGCAGTGTGCTGTGTGTTTCTGTAAGATTAGGTGCTAGTGAGGTTATGGCCTCCATTCTTATAGACACCTATCAGTTCTTTTTTTTTCCATGGCCACAGACTTTACCCATAAAATCTGTCCAGCTTTCATGCAAATTGCCTGAAAGGGATGCTGGGTGAGGGTGTTGAGATGGTTTTGTGGAGCCTGACACTTTTGGGAAAATAACAGTCTTAAACACCTAACATGTTTTCCACATTTGTATGTGACCAGCAGTTATTCATTTGAGTTACTGAAACACAAAAGCCTTGAGTATTTAGCTCTTACTCACTCAGAGAGAATGTACTCACTGAGTTTCCTGTGAGAGACTTATCTCAGTACCTTTTATTACCAGTCTTCTGAGCTGAATAGATATTTTGAAAATTTGAAAATATGTCTGAAATAAGAAAATATTTCTGTTCTCAAGACTGTAAAAATCATACCATAGGATAGTGGCATGGAAATCGGTAAAATATTTGGTAATTTGTTTCCAATTCAGATTGCAGCAAGGTAAGTGAACATTTGTATGTTGATTTTAGTTCATGTGGTAAATTGAAAATAGGGATTTGACCATGCTGTGGCCCTTTGGTAGCCATATAAAAAATGGGCTTTCTTTTTTCTCTGGCATTTATCACTCTAGGGTATAGATGATTTTTTAAAAAACAAGTAATACATATTTATTATAAAAATGGGTTATACAGATAAAAAATAATGATTTATTTTCAAAAGCTAAAAATCAGAATAGCAGTCAAACTTGAGGATATTATATATATATATAATCTGTCTTGTTCATCAGCAGCAGTACCATCAAATATTTATTGAGGGCACTGGGCCTATCATTGAGAAACATAGAATGTTGGACATACCCTCTGTGCCCAAAGAATTTACTCTCTTCATAACTGAGGACATCAGTCAGGTAGCTTATTGTGTCTCACTGTATCTGGAAGAGTATCTGAACTCCTTGCCATGATCTGCTCTGACTCTGTTTCTTTCATCTTGACTACACGTCCACAGTTCACTAGGCCCTAATCCTGTTTTCTCTTCCTTGGCCACACCAAGTTTGTTCCTGCTTCAGACACTTTGCATTCTTCTTAGAGTGTTATTCTTCTAGATCTGTGTAGGCTTCTTTGTATTATTCAGACCTCTTTAAATGACAACTCTTTAGGGAGGCCTCTGTATTATTTTCTTCATTGCATTTAACATTTTTAAAATTATGTATTGGTTTATTTGTTTATTGCCTTTCTTATCACCTCCACCTCAGGGGAATATAAGCTCCATGAAACTTTGAACCATATCTATCTTGTTTACTACCATACCTCAGTACCTCTAGGATAGAACCTGACACATGCACTCATTAGAAATACATTTTTGAAAAATGAATCTAGATGTGAAAAGAAGTGTCAGTTGAGGCAGCATATGATAAGGGCTAACAGAATGCTACCGCAGTTCTAGAGCAGGTGACAGCGTGTGTCCTGATTATCAGGTAAGCCTTCCTGAACAGAGGTTTAGATGAATAGAGTTTGGGTCATTAGAAAGGGTGAACAAATAAAGATATTTCTACGAATAGCCTTTCTTTTTAGTTTCTCTTTTAAAAAGAAGGAATTTATGTCTATTTTTCTCATTGCTATACCCCAATATCTAAAATAGTGCCTTGTTTGTAGTAGGTACTCTATGACTATTCATTGAAAGAATGACTATCTAATCACACATTTTTAAGAGTAAAATTGGGATTTGTTTGTTTGTTTTCCACCAACAGATTTTATTGGCACAAGGGATTAACAGGTCAGAGCAATGCAACGATAGAATGGCATATTCCAGTCACAGCCCAGCCTGGAATCTACAGAATAAGATACTTTGGACACAATCGGAAGCAGGATTTTCTCAAGCCTGCAGTCATACTTCCATTCGAGGGCACTTCCTCTACTTTTAAAATTGCAACTACTTAGTGAAAAGTTGGAAAATCGTTTAAAGAGCAGCTTTACTCTGTATAATTTATACAACTGATTTCACATGATATGAATGTAAACTACCATATTGACTTCTAAACGTTCCTGTTTGGGAACAGATGGTTTACGGCTAATGGGACAGAGGTTGCACATGGTCGCATGTGTGTATGAGATGTCTGTGTCCCATTTATCTTGCCCCAACAACTGTGTACCTTGTGGTCAGGTACATACAGCCTAAAGCATGATTTCCCTTGGGGTTACTGTGGCTGTTTAAAGGGACAGTTCCCTTCGAAATTAAAACTCTGAAATGTTAGTAAGGGTAGATGAAGATGGGTGAATGTTTCACAAGTTTATTTATAGAATTACTGAATGTTAGTACTGGAAAAGTTTATAGAAATCATCTTGATTTATCCTCCATTTTATAGATGAGAAAATTAAGGTTTTGTGGATTTAAGATTAGCGTAAATTTACAGAACCTCCCCCCCCCATCACATTTAAAAAGTGTTATATAAACTTTGGCAATAAATGTATGAGTCCAATTACAGAGATAGAAAATTAACATGCCAGTTTTTTTTTTACATTCAAATGAGCATTTCACATTCTGTTTTACATTCAGAAAAGTCACAGTGGAATTGATATGCCTAGTCGAGTTGTTGTTGATGCTCAAATTATTTCTGAAATTGTCTTCAGAGCCCAATTATAAGAAAATCAGACCTGTAATATTTTGATCATGCCTGTGTATCCCTAAGTGACCCTACCCCCAATTGATTGTCTCTTATTTTTTACTGTTTTCATTAATCATATTCACCTCACCCTGAAAACAAAGCTTTGCCATTGGTGTAGATATTAAAAAGAAAGTGTTACTAACTGGAAAGGCAGTCCTCAGTGGGGCAGCTCTAAATCTATTCATCTGTTCTTTTATAAATCTATTCTAAATCTATTCATCTGCTCCCTCCTTCAGGGACCCATTCAATCATAAAATATTTATTAAGACTTATTCATATGCTCAGCTTTGTACTAGTGCCAAGATCTTGACAATCAATCTGGTTGTATTTGGGATGAATGTATAAGCATCGAAAGGTGACTATTTTCAAGGCGGAAATAATGAAATTTACTATCCAAATTCTATGGGGGCATTTAAAAATTAGTAATTTTCAAGTCACATCTTGTGTCTCATTTGTGTTGGAAACTCTACTTCAGGAGGCAGGGGGAGAGGCTCCAGATAATTTGGAAAATAATCTTCTAAAGTTAATTTATATACATTGTGAGTCATGTCTCATGTCTCAAAGAATAAAATATGACAATTTGACATTGATTTCCTGAAAATACTGATTTCATTTAAAATTACCGAAGCTAGAAGTTCCCAATCTGCAAAGTTTCCTAAAACCAAGTCATATTTTAGTATATGTGCAAAAGCTTTAGCATTTTAGGAAAAATCAAACATAATTTTAAAAACAAATGTGAATGTTGTTAATCACTTAACCACGCTTTATCACATTAGAATGAATGTGGAACACTTTTGTTGAATCAGTATTCCAGAGGCTGCTTCTATTGAAGTTAGCTGCTGAAGAGTTACCTAATCACGACGTCAAAGGGTAGTAATAATTTTCCCTAATGATACCACATTATTTAGTGTAAAATTTCAGTGACCTAAAAGAGCAGATGATTCTGAAAGTAGTTGATCCCAGACAGAAAAATTATATTGAACCTGTGTTATGGTTTTAAAAAGCAGTTCTCATTATCAGAAGGGTATCTGAATTATATTCCACTGCCTCCACTTCTCCCACTGAGGCTTTCCTCAGTATGCCTGTGATTCCCATTATGTTTCCATGATCCTTATGCACCTAGACCTGTATTTGGGACCCATACTATCAGTCCCAAATAACTCATAGAAACATATTCTTAAGCCAGCTTCCTTCTCCTCCAACCTATGCAGTTCTATTTCTGAAATTTTTTGGTTTTTTTTTCCTTTTTTTGTTTTTTGATATTTTTCTTTCATTTTTATTTTGTTCTTTTAATTTTTTTATTCTTTGTTTTTTTATTTTTTATTTTTGTTCTTTCTGCATTTTATATGTACAAATAAAACCAGATCCCTGTATTATAGATGCCATAATTATTCACCAGAGTATAAAAGAACAACACAAAATAACTGATCTGTTAATATAAAAACACAGATCTTATCTATATTTATGGCTGCTACTGGGAATGGGTCATTGGAGCCAAACCATGTGGAGAACATGCTTGAAAATTCATGAAGAATGTGGAAAATAAAGAGTTGGGTTGGTGGGAGAACTATTTTGGAGAATATTTTGTTTCTCATGTCAAAGTGTCTGTTTTATTTGTTGTACCCTGCCTCCTCTGGTTTAAGGATGCCGTGTCTTCAAAAAGCACTGAATGATCCCTATTCCATTTCCATATCTTTTGATGAGTATTATGTAAAATTATCAGTATTCAATAGAATAATTAATAAGTTAAGAATTACATTTGGGAAAGTATTTTTCTGAGAGGTAATGTAGACAAATGAATACTTTTCCCCCCAAACAGATGGAAAAAAAGGTGGTGGAGTCCATGTAAATTAGGTTGGATAGTAATATAAATGACCTTTGTAAATAAACCACCCAAACATAAGGGAACTACTTTTTCATCAGTTACTTGCACCGTCTGAAGATATGCTAGGAAAATACATATTGTTGGCCTTCTTTACTAGCAGGGTAACAGCAATTAAAATTTTTCTAGGCAGGTAGCTATTTGTAAAATTGTTTTATGATCTAATTCTGAACAAAGAGGCCAAAAGCGAACTTACTTTTAAGTTCTAATTTACCCTTTTATGCTTCTCCTCCACTGTAAGCAAAACCTACTCTTCTTTTCTGATATATTAACACATGAATTTCATCTTTAGCCAAAAGATTTCATTATTTTATTCTCTCATGTCTTAAGTTCTTTCAAATGATGCTTTTGATTCCTAAGTATCTGTATCCAATCTGATCCACTGGTTTATACAACTGTTGGAATTTCACACTATATATGATTCTAGAGAGGGAAAGTTGTATATTCTCCATATGGTTAATTAGAATGCATTTAGCTGTAAGTTACAAAATATATCTGATCAACAGTGGTGAAAACATTAAAGGAATTTACAGTCCCACATAGCAATCTGTCTTGAGGTGAAAAATTCAGATTTGATACATTCACTCAATGATGTCACCAAGAACTTAGGCTCTTTTCTTAACATATTTGACTTTAATATTTGGCTTGTCCCCTCAGTCAAAAGATGGCTTCCTCATGTCTTCATAAAATTGCATGTAGCAACAGGAAGGAAGAGGAAGTTTCTCAGAAATTCTTTTTGGAAGGTGGAAGATATTTAGTAGGAATATAAATAGAGTTTCTCTTACATTTCCTTATCCAGAACTGGATCACATGGCCACCCTTAGCTTTAAGGGAGGCTGGGTAAAGAATATTTGGCATTTACTTCCAATAGAGAGGGAGGCAAGTTCCAATAGCAAGAAAAAAGAGATGGCAGATGTCGCTGTTATAAAATAACTATCAGTCAAGATGTGTTAGTTATGCTGCAACAGTAGAGATTTATTTCTAGATATCACAATACATCCATCAGGATCAGCTGGATGATCTTCACATTTTCTTATTTAAGGACTCAGGCTGACAGAGGGTCCATTCAAAGCATGCTTCAATGATTGGGGGAAACGAACATGGGGAACTGTGTACCAGTTCTTGAGTTATACACATATCTTCTCACATTTGATTGGGCAAGTGACAGAACCAGTATATTAGAGGCCAGTCCTAATGATTATCATAGTAGGTAAGCAAAAATATCTTCACATCTAACTTAACTGCCCTTTTAAATAATTGGAACTAAATTTACCTAGGAAATATATTTTAGAAAAGAACACATCTTGAAACTATGAAGTGAAAAGGACTTGCTTTCTATATGACAAATGTATGTATTCAAACCTACAACTTTGTTAATTAAAAAAAAAAAAACACAAAAAACCAAATGCAGTAAACAAAAAATGTGTGCATTCATTCAGTAAATTTTTATTGAGCACCTATATACTTTGTGGTAAACATTATGTTAAGTACTAAGGATACAGTAACGAAGGCACAGTTAGTACTTTCCTTCTAGTTACTTAGAGTTTAATGGAAGAAGCAGACAGATAAACAGGCAATTTAAGTATAGACTATCCCATATTGCTACAGTAGTTGAGGGGGATAGAAATGACACCTAATATAGTTTTGGGGTTATGCAGTGTGTTTTTTGGAAGAAGTAACCTCTAAGCTAAGACCTTTAGGATAATAGCAATTCGCTAGGAGAAAGGTAAAGGTGTATGTGTGTGTAAAGGTAAACTATTGCAGGTAGAGGAAATATCAAGCAGTTAATCGAGGCTGGACTTAGAAGGCAGAGGAAGAGTGGTTAGAGATGTGGCACTGAACTTTGCCTTCTTAAATAGCAAGTTGGTTTTATACTTGTATTATAATTTTTCACCTTGAAACAGTTACCTATAGCATAAATGTGCATGAATGTCTTTGCCCTTTACTCTAATAAAACATGCCCCTTGATTGGTTCCCATAAGGAAACCACCTCTCTATAGATAAACATACATATTGGGTATCACCTTTCTGACTTCATGGGCTGTGATCCTATTTTTTGGAATTAAGAAGAGACCCACTCATATTTGCAAATATATATTTTAATTTTGTTTTTAAATACCTACTAAGGTGGAAAGTTATTCAAGATGTGGTCTCTGCTGATTTCTTTGTGGGCTGTGTTTTAGAGGAATGGCCAAACCAGAAGCTTAGGGTATTGGCTCAGCACTAGCCAGAGGAGAATAGAACTAACACCCCATTGCCTGGACCAAGGTGTCTGGAAACATTGCCTTGACCATATTCACTGTTTTATTGTGCTTTCCAGTTCAATAAGAAAAATTCACCTTTTACTTAACACCAGGGTAAGCTAGATGGACACAAGAACCTAATATCTCAGCAATTGCAAGTTTGGAATGAAGTCATATGGGGATCTAGCACATCCCCTAAGTGGCCAACAGACTTGGATGATAATGCAGAGGAAGACTTCCTTAAGTAGAATTCCAATAAACTAGGCTGTGTCATTTTATAAAGAAAGTTGATACCACCATGGAGAGGACAGTCTTTGAGTGTCTTTCCAGAACATGGATGGTGTTGGCTAACCTACTACAATTCTTTTATCAGTTCAACTTAACTGCAATAGTCCACAAATGTAAAAAATTTCACAGACTGAGGGGTAGCTTATAATCATGAAGTATAAATGGGAAGTTGTATAAAGTGGAGAAAAGAACCTGGGCTTTGGAATCTGGTCAACTTGAGACTGAATTATGGTTGTGACCTAGAGAAGTTTACTTACCCTTCCTGGTTTATGAAATAGTGATAGTATTAATGACCTTTTATGATTGTTATGAGGTCATATAAGCTAATCGTTAAGAGAGGGTATTCTGGAAATTACCTGATTCAAACCTTGTTTCTACCATTTATCTAATGTCAGACCCCAAATAAACTACTTAATTTTTTGGGACCTTGGTTTCTTCATCTCAATTTCCTTACCTATAAAATGAAAGCAATAATGGTACTTCTTTAGGTTCTGAGAATAAAATAATGTAAAGCTGTTGGCACAGTGCCTGGCACATGGTAAGTCCTTAATATTCTTAACTGCTAATTAATTTAGCTAGCTGCGAGTGTTATATAAGGCAATGCATGAATCTGGAAAATAGTAGGAGCTAAAAAAAGTCCTCCATTGAGAACTTAACCCGTGATTGGCCCCAATCACATCATGCTTTTATTGATCCTTTTTCACATCTCTGATACTTGTATAGGAAGCAATGGAATAGGAAGAGAATTGAGGCTATTAGAGTGGTCTAGACTGAAAGATAATAGAATTTGGAACCAGAACCAGAAAGATGGCTTCAGGAATGGATCAGAAGGGTATGTGTATAACATTCTACAGTTGGAATGGACATGACTTGCTAATTGATTAGATAGGGGAGTGGAGAAAGAGTAGGGAAAAATCCTGAAACGTTGTTGGGATGATAGTAGCACTATAAATGAACTAGGGAAAAAGGAAGTAGGTTTCAGGGAGATGATCATAAGTTTGGTTTTGGATATGTCTGAGACTTTGACTAGGTGCCTAGGAAGTAAAGTCCAGCACACAATGGGAAATGTGGAGAAGGGGCGTTTGAGAAAAAGTAGGGCAAAAGATAGTGATATGGAAGCCATCAACTACAAAATAATAGTTGAAATCAAGGAAGCTGATGACATTGCAAGAAGGAGGGCATATAGCCTTTGGGGAACACCTACTTTTAGGAAGGGGAAGGAGTAGGAGGATGAAAAAATACTGTTACCAAGAAGAAGATACACTCAGGAGAGTTACCAGAGTGGGAATAAAGAGCTCCAAGAAGGTCAATTATTTCAAAGTTGCTGAGAAGTTGAAAGGGAAAAGGATTGAATTAAACCTTTGAAACTTGAAAGCGAGCAATTTCATAAGAAGGGCTGAAACCACTTTGCAAGAAGTTGTGGAGTATGACTAGGTTGACTGGATGTGGCAGAAACTGTTAGTGGCCACCCCATACCTGCTCTTCCACCCTTCCATAGTGATAGTTTTATTTAGTCTTGGGGTTAGGGTTGTATTTCCCAACCTCTCTGGCTGCCAAGTGTAGTCATCTGGTGTCACTCGTATCATTTCATCAACTGTATGGGAGAGGAAGTGATGCATTCTATTTTCCACCTGTGCTCTAGAAAGGACAGGCATACACTCTCTTGCCCAAATTTCTTTCCTAATAGCTGTGTAATGAATATGATGGCAAGAGCTGGAACAGCCATTTTGAGCCCAGAGATGGAAACTTCAGGTTTAAGATGGTAATAATATAAAAGTTCCCTGGGTTCCTGATAGTTTGGAGTTGTCAAATCATCCCTTGACTGTTTATTATTCTAAGATGATTAATTGAAAAGAAAATAAACTTCATCCATTTTTAACAATTACATTTCACTGTTAGAGCAGTTGTAACCTGCTGCTAATATACTGATTATAGCTCCATGAAAGTTGTAATTTGGAAACTTTCTTCTACTGTGACTTGAACAAATATCAATATATTTGTATCAAATTAGAAAGCAGATTGTTACTAACTGATCTGGGGGAAATGGTATGGTGACCTAGCTTTGTTTTTTATTCTCTGGCTAATGGATTGATTAATTCCCTGCCCCTTCCCCCAACCTTTAAACACCTGCCAAAGGAGATTCTTGGGTGCTTTCCACTTTAGAGGACCTAGTAATCATGTCTGCTCTTTAGTCTCTTGGACAATATGGTCACTTTACAGAAAATGATCTCCTCTATCATTGGTTGCCTTTTAGTGTCATCTATCATTGTCAAAAATGATGGTAAATTCTGCAATTAATTTACATATCAAAAAAGCCAAATGAATCACCTGGGATACTGCTCTAAATAAAATTTTATAGACAAGAAACATTCTAAAGGTTTGATAATTGATCTTTTATGGATTGTGGGTAGGCCTATGAAAATCTATTATTATGTATGTTTATAATATGACAAAATCAGGACAAATATAATTATGCATATTTATTCTCAGTTCCTATTGAACAGAGTTGGTTTTTATCCTCTCCAATTTTTTATGCAAATGTTATCATCTGTGCAGCAAATAGAGGAAATGCCAGAGTACGATAGTTCTTTCTGTTTATATGGAGGCAAACTCAGAAAGGAATCTCAGTTTTAAATTTATATAGAAAAAAAATAAATTTATATAGAAGATGGCTGTATTAATATTGTAGATCATATTGTAGAAAGATATTGTAAAAATTAGTAACTGAGTTTTTTTTTCCCCTGTGGGTGATTCATTTCACATTTAAGTAAGTGAATATTTTCTATTTCAAGAAATGCTTTTATGAATAGAGAATGCCTTAAAGATTCTATTGAAGAGAAATCTCCCAATTTTAGAGGACATTTGATTTTCTTTGAATTAACCAAATAGCATCTCAATGTGCATCTCTTAGCATAAAATTTAGTAGTGCCCTGTGTAAGATTATTATGCTCCCTCCTGATTGAGGAATATGGGGTCCACCTGGAAGAGTCTGGTGATTTCTCCCCATAGTAATTACCCTTCCTGTGCCTCTGCTGTGGTAGGAACATCTGAGAATTCTACCATGATTCCAAGCTTAGACTCGTCATTGAATTTTTTTGAGATCTTTTTTAAAAAAATCTTTTATTATGGAGACTTTGAAATATACAAACAAGTAGAGAGAAGAGCATAATGATACCCCAATACTCCACGGTCATGAAGATTTACCCCTATCTTGTCAGTCTAGCCTTTTTATCCATTCTGCCAATCTTTGCCTTTTGACTGGAGAGTTTAACCCATTTACACCTAAAATAGCTACTAATAATGCAGGACATTCTTTTCCATTTTGCTCTCCTTTTTCTGTAAGTCATATGATTTTTGTTCTTCAGTTTTTCCATTTCTGCCTATATTTATCTTCAGTTGATTTTTTTGTAGTGAACTCTCTTTCACTTCCTTCTGTGTATATTTTTCTGATATTTTCTTTGTGGTTACCTTGGGGCTTAAATTTAACATCCTAAATCTGTAACAAGTTCATTTTGTTTGATACCAACTTAACTTCAACAGCATGCATAAACTATGTTTCTATCCCCCTTCCTTCCCCACCTTTATGTGGTTCTTGTTACAATTACCTATTTATACATTGAGTGCAAAACCATTGATTTATCATGACTCCCTTTTTTTTTTTTTTTTTTGAGGTACCAGGACTGGGGATTAAATCCAGGACTTCGTATGTGGGAAGAGGGTGCCTAAACACTGAGCTACACCGGCTCCCCTATCATTACTTTTTAATTCATTTGTGTTTTGAATCCTGAAAGAGGTAAAAAGTGGAATTACAAACCAAAAAATACAATAGTTTTTGCATTTATATTTACTCACATCGTTACCTTTACTGGAGGTCTTTATTTTTTCATGTGGCTTCAATCTGTTACCTATTGTCCTTTCTTTTCAAATTGCAGAACTCTCTTTACCATCTCAAGTATGGCTGGTCTAGTGACGAACTTCCCCTGCTTTTGTTTATCTGGGATTGTCTTAATCTCTCCCTCATTTTTGAAAGACATTTTTGCCAGATATAGAATACTTGGTTGGCAATTTTTTTTTCCTTTCAGAACTTTAGAATATCATCCCACTGCCTTCTTGCCTCTGTGGTTTCTGATAAGAAATCAGCACTTAATCTTATTGAGTCTCCCTTGTTTGTGATGTATTGCTTCTCTCTGGAGACTTACAGGAATTTTTTCTTTACCTTTGGCATTTGACAGCTTGATCATAATATGTCTTATTGCATGTCTATTTGGGGTTATCCTGTTAGGAGTTCATCAAGCAACTTGGATGTGTGTATTAAATTTAATGTATTTCAATAAATTTGGGAAGTTTGTAGCCACTACTTCTTCAAAAACTTTCTCTGACCCTTTCTCTCTTTCTTCTACTTCTGGGACTCCCACAATATGTATTTGGTATCCTTAATGGTGTTCAAATGCCTCTTAGGTTCACTTACTTTTCGTCATTCTTTTTACAATCTGCTCCACAGACTGGATGATTGCAATTGTCTTATCATCAAGTTCTCTGATTCTTTATTCTCTCAGCTCCAATCTGCTGTTGACCCCTCTGGGGAATTTAAAATTTCTGTGACTGTGGTCTTCAGCACTGTTTGGTGCCATGAATATCTCTTGATTGATATTCTCTGTGTTTTCATCCATAGTTTTCCTTTGGTTCTTTGTCCATATTTAGGACCATTTAAAAAAATGTCATTGGTATGTCCTAAGTCCAGTATTCCTTGTTGAGGGTTTCTAATGCATTATCTTGCTCCTTTGCATGGACCATAATTTCCGGTTTCTTTGTGTGTAATCTTTTGTTGCAGCCTGGACTTTTTTTTTTGAGGTAGCGGGGGTGGGGATTGAACCCAGGACTTGGTATGTGGGAAGCTGGCGCTCAACCACTGGACCACATTGACTTCCCTGAGTTGGTTTTTTTCATTTGTTTTGCTTGTTGTTTGTTTTTGTTTTTTCAGGAGGCACTGGAACCAAACCCAGGACCTCCCATGTGGGAGGCAGGTGCTCAACTGCTTAAGCCACATCTGTTCCCAGTCTAGACATTTTGATATTTTAATATGTTATCTCTGGAATTTAGATGCTCAGGTATCTATTCCGTAAGCTTTTATCCAGCTAATGTTAGATGGTATGGACAGTGCTGTTTTGCTGAAATTAAATTGCCACTTATAATGTAGTTATGGGTTCTGATTGGTGGTATGGGAGTGTACTGTGATGGCTCACTTCTAATCATTGTTTTCACTGTTCTATTGAAAAATTCATAGCTGAGTAGATGCTGTGGCAGCAGTTGGTCTTCACATGACAGAAAGCATCAACTACAGCTATGCTTAACTCACTTCTTTTCTCAGTATCCTGTAACAAAGCAATACCACCCTATTAATACTCCAAGAAATAATATAGGGTAGTGATTACGAATGTGGACCTGGGTGCCACATGGCTTGAGTTTGAATCCCAGCCTCACCAGTTATCAGCTGCGCATCCTTGAGAACATTAAGTGCTCTATGCTTTATTTTCCTTATCTCCAATATGAGATAACAATACTTTAAATGGTTGCTGGGAGATTAAATGAGACATTGTATATCAAACACTTAGCAGAGTCTATATCTCTAGCACATAGAAAGCACTCAATATGATCCAGGTATTGCTTACATTTATATTTTAAGACTTTTCTTGGAATTAAAACATAAAATTCTTAAAATTATTGAACTCCTGGAAAAATCTCAGCTTGAGGAACACTGACCAACACTAAAACCAGATGAAGTAGCCTCTTTGACCTCCTTTGTTTTCCCAACCAAATATGAGCCCCTTAGACTGTGTGTTTGAATCTCTCAAGGTTCACCATTTATTTAAGAATGCTAGAGTTTTTGGTGATACATATGAAGAGATTAAAAAGGGTATCACTGGTATAAGAAAAGAGCAAATTTAAGAAGATTGGGAAAACAGCCATGTTATTCCAGAACTTGAAGTTACATATGCTGTATATTTTGATACATTTATGCAATTTATTTTTACTATTGATGAGGAAACATGCTCTAATAATGAAATCTGTCGCACTGAACAAGGATTTGCTGACATTGTAGAAGGGGGAAAAGGGCATGCAACCATTTTCAGGTAAGAGGCATTAACAACCTCAGGTGATGCCAAAGAACTTGTGTGTTTAGTGGAACACATGGAAGGATTTAGCCTTGGGAGTACATAAAAACATGCGCAGGGCAGTATCTTTAGTCATATTCCAAATAAGTTATGTAACATTGACCAAGTTTGGCGGGAAGCTCAGCACAGCAGTGCTTATGAGGCTTAGCACTGCTCTATTCAGTGGGTGTCAATGCTGGCAGCACATTAGAGTTATCTAGGAACTTTAAAAAAAATTCCAATGCCTTGGCCCTGGCCCAGATATTTTCATTTGGTTGGTCTGGAGAGAGACTCAGGGTCAGAGCAGTTAAAATTTTCCCCAGGTAATTCTAATGGGCAGCTGGGGTTGAGAGGCTCTTTTAAATATTATTCATGTGTTTATAAGAAGAAAAAAAAAGTGCTTGGCCCAAGGAAGCTTGTGCCAAAGAAGAGAAGGGCATCTTATACCAATCTACCTTATTTATGCTTCTTCCAATAAAACTCCATCTTCCTGTAAAGGGTTATAATTTTATTTTGTCCTTGAATTACCTAAATTCTTTTCAGGAGATTGTTAGTGGATAGAGTCCAGAACTCCCTTAAAAGTTAGAGTAGATCACTAGTACATTTGCGGTCAACTCTAGAGGAATTCCATTCAAAAGAAAACATACTGGCTGAGTGCCTCCTCAGAACAAGGTGTTATGCCAAGTGTGGGAGAGGGAAAGAAATCATTTGAATAAGACACTGGGAAGAATGACATGAACCCAGTGAAGGAAAATTCTAGGCCGACTATGAATACAACTTAGAAGGATTACCAGAAAGGAGCAGATTTTCCTCTTTTGCGGGTCATTGGGGGAAAATATATGGAGGAGATGGCATTAGAGCTCAGGCTTGTGATGTGGGTAAAAGTTTAACAGATTGTGAGGAGGACTTATAGACTACTTCAGTTGAGGTGTAATGAAGATTGCAGAAATGGGAATGAGAGGGGCAAGGGATATAAAGAAGAGTGTAGAGATTCCATTCACCATAACAATAACAATTAGGTAAAATTAATGAAAAATGTGTAAGAATTTTATGGGCAAAATTATAAAATATTATTGAAGGACACACAGCCTAAGCCATGCCATGCTTTTACATGGCAAGTCTCAGTATAGTAAACATGAAGATTCTCTCCAAATAGTTTATAAATTCAAAGTAATTCCCATCAAAATGCCAACAGAGATATTCACGGAAATTTGTAAGCTGGTTCTAAAATTTATGTGGAAGAAATAAGGATCCAGAAAAAGACCCATGATTACATGTCAACTTGATATTTGAAAAAGAGGACATTACAAATCAATGAGGGAAGGATGGAATACTCAGTAAATAATTCTGTGACTATTGATTGTCTGTCAGAAAAAGAAATTAGTTCTTTATCTCCTAGCAGTAAATTAATTCCATTAATCAATTAATTCGACCTAATCTAGGTGTCTTTGAGACCTAAATCTTAGAAGCAAGACTTCAACTTTAAAGAAACTATAGGAAAATATTTTTGAACTAGGGTAGGGAAGTATTTCAAAAGTAAGACTAAAAAAGCATAAGATCATATAGACTATATTGACAGCTTTTAATGCATTAAAGTTAAATATTTTTGTTATAAAAAGACATTTTAACAACTTCAAAAAAGAGCCACACAGAGATACGCAACACACATAAACAACAAAAAAATTGTTTACAGGATTTTTAAAGAATTATACAAATATAAAAGAAAAAAACAAATAGCCTAAGAGAAAAACTTATCAAATGCTAGAAAATAGTCAATTCTCAGAAGTTGAAAGCCTCATATCACATAAGCATGTAAAAAGATGTTCTTAGTAATCAGGGAAGCACATGTGCGTATCACTGGCGTTAGACTGACAAGCTGTAAAGAAGTTTGACAATGCAAAATGTTAGTGGGAATACAGAGCAATGATGGTGAGATATTGTGGAGAACAATTTGGCAATATCTTGTGAAATTAGAGAGTCGTGTACCACATGGATAAGCAATTCCATCCCTTGGAATATAACCTTGAGAATTCCCTTATATGACTAAGACAAGGACAGGGATATTCCTGACAGTGTAGTTTTTAATGGTAAAATTTTGCAAAACAACTTAAATGCCCATGAACAGGAAAAATGGATCAATAAATTATGGTGTTCTGTACAATGGAACACTGTAGAGTAGTTAAGGTATGTGAACTAGACCTGCATTTCCCAAGATATTTATCAAAATGTTGAACAAAAAAGATAAGTTGAGGAATCATATGTACAGCATGCTAGTGAATTACCACTTAGAGAAAGTTTGAAAACATGCAAAACAATACTGTATATTATTTGTGGATATATGCAATGGAATAAATGAAAAAAAAAAAGAAGTGTGGGAACAATTTACGTCAAATTTGGGATGGTAATAACTTCTGGGTTGTGTCAGCTTCAAGAATGTAAGGGTTTTGTTTAACTTACTGATATATTTCCACTCTTAGACCAAGGTCTGCACTTAGTAATTCTTATAAATATTTGTTGACTGAACAATGGAACAAGGGAAATGGAATTCAGGAATAGGTTTACGAGATCTTCAGCTGTAAACATTACTTTTATTTCTTAAAAAACATGAGAGAAATATGACAAAATGCAAATGTTTGCTGGAACTTGATGGTGGATACATGGATGTTCATTATGTTATTTTTATTTTTACCTTTTCAGAATGCTTGGAATATTTTGTTGAACTTCTTAAAAAGAGTGGATGCAGAACAGACAGGAGTTAATATGACAGATAGAAATATAGTGAAGGACAAAGAGTAGAAAATGATGGAAATTTCAAAACTGGGTCGCTGGAAAAAAAAAGTTGGAACTGCTAGAGGAAAATCAGGAATGAGCTAGAGGGTGAGAACACCACTTTTGGATGCATAAAGTTTGAAATTCTGACTGGATTTCATCTAGAAATGCTCAGAAGCCCATTGGAAATGCTCATTCTGCAAACAACAGTAGTTTGGGAAGAAGAGCAGCAGGATATAATTTAAAGGCTTCACCTTTGGGTTTCAGAACACTTTCAGAACAATAGGACTAGAAGCTGAAAAATCATGAGAAGCTCCTTAAAAAGCAGTATTAATAAAGGGACCTGTCATTTGACTCAAAACTGATACCTGATTGTCTTAAGAGCCAAGGGGAAAAAAGCCTTGGCATTTGGAGGGCGGCAAGGCTGGAGCAGGAGCAACTGGACGGCCATGTCATTCTGGGGTCACCAGAGCAGGATTATCTTGGGACAAGACAAAATTGGCTTATGAGGCTGGTCACAGAAATAAGACAAGCCCACACCAACTGATTTTGAACTTATCCTCTGCCTGTTCTTCCCTTTCCTTTCTCTAGATGAGAAATGGGGCCTCTTCAGACCAGACAGACGCCTTCAGCTTAATTATTTGGACTTGGCCCTCAGGGCTTGTACATAAATAGTCTGACTCTTGGCAGTAGGGGATTAAAACAGGGTGGAATAAAAACTCTTCAGTGAGAGTCAAGAGGCATGCTATTTCTGTCCTGGTTCTGTCATAAGCCATCTAGTAAGTTTTGGATAAATTTCTTAACAACTCTTGAGTCTTTTCAAGGATTTTATCTGGAAAATCTCTGAACTCTGTGGTAGGTCTTATAAATAGAGTTCATCTTCGGTGCCTCTGTTGATGGATTCACAGTACTGCTTGGAGAAATGGATTGAGAAAGATTGAGACACAGTGTTTCGGTCCAGAGGGAGAGGGCTGTGATTGATTAGCATTGTTTGACTTGGTGGGGGGTTGGGGTAGTGGCAGAATGATGGTCTTGTATTTGCCCTTCTGTTCTATGGAATTCTATGAATGCCCTTTTCAGGGGGATAAGATATATAAGTAGAGTTTCTAGGAGAAGCAGAAAAATATTTCTTACATACTCACCACTTCACCCTCTGTCCCAGCCCCATACACTCCAGCAAAATGCATTAGTTCCCCTCTAGGCCGATGGACAATATTGGACACAATATTGGAGGGTAAAATAGAGCTGAATTTTCACCCCAGGATGAATCTACTTAGTGTGATTTTCCCTATATTAAATCTGCAGTGCCATCTATTGAATCACAAAGGAAATTGTGCTGTAAAAATATTCCAGATGAGAATGGGAAGAAATCTTTTGCTTTTTACTGAAGACTATATTTTAATTTCATAATTTAACTGAGTTTACATTATAATCTTTTGATAGGTGAACTCTTCTGAAAAGCTCTCAGAACTATTTTTAATTCAATATAATAAAAATCACGACTATCTTGTCCATATATGCTGAATCATTTGTTTCCTTTTTTAAATGATAGAGTTAAAGATTAAAAACTCAAAAGTATACTTCTGGTAGCCTTGTTGCCACAAGAACCAAAGTGCTTTTTTTGGGATGCTAATTTTAGGAGCTAAAGAAATCTGGCTGGGAGAAAAAGGGAGGCAAGTATTAAATAATATTTGTTAAGGGTCTATTAGATTTTGCTCCAAATTGTTGTTCCCAGAACTGTTATTAGTGCCATTAAAAAAAGGTCCTATGATCTAATAAGTTTGGAAACTAGTATATATTCAAAACCCCTCCTACAGATTCACAACGCACATTAGGATAATAGAGGTTTTGAGAGGCTCAGAAGGCAAGTCTGTTTAACGTTGACTGATTTAATGTTTCCTAAATTTGTTGAATTTTGCCTATTTATTTTACAGCATTTCTGATGGTCTCTCATATGCCAGACACTGTGCTAAGTGTTTCGTGTATATTAACTGATTTATACCCAATTTACAGGGAGGGAGTTGGAATTGAGAGACTTGAAGCAACTTGTGAAGACCATATAGTTAGAAAGTGGCAGTGCCAGAAAGAAAACCCAGGTTTGCTGATTCCGAAGTGCATGCTGTTCCCACTGTGCCCTGTGGCCTCTCAATGGGCCATTTTAGTATCACAGGGCTGAGAACAGGGCCTTCTGCTTGGCAAAGAGGGTCACGGGAACCCCATCTTCAGTTGGCCTTTCCCTGGGCAACAGACACTTTAGTAAGCTCCTCTTGGAGAAGCAATGCCTTAATTCAAAAGTGATTCTTGACTCCTGGAACTGGAAATCCTGGCCTGCTTGGGACAGGTGGTCTTTGTCACTTCTTAAAACACAACTGTGTATTTTCAGAGCTTACCCTGTTTTGGAGGATACCTGGTGAGGAACGATGTCTCAAGGGGATTCTTAATTTGTACAAGATTCATCCCCTCTCGTCCCTTCACAGTTGTCTACTAAACTTTAGTTTCTTAAGCATGAAAGCAGGACTCACAGCCTAATTCTCT
Source organism: Tolypeutes matacus (assembly GCA_026826555.1). Classification (NCBI taxonomy): domain Eukaryota; kingdom Metazoa; phylum Chordata; class Mammalia; order Cingulata; family Chlamyphoridae; genus Tolypeutes; species Tolypeutes matacus. The sequence goes on from JAKSZT010037812.1 coordinate 2,786,991, forward strand.
GAGATTCAATTTCCAAAGGCAAGCTCTAGAAGGGGTTATAGATTTTGTACCTTACCAATAAAGAACATATATTAAAGAACAGAAAATTCTAGAAGGTTACCTATTTAGAAGCTATTTTTATGTGGCTATTTTGAGTTCTTTATATTGAAAGTTGGATGCATACAGGCCTTTAGGATAGGTGCCAGGGCGAGATGGGCTCTGTGCTTTGTAGTGCTGTCCCTCACTCTCTGTGTGTGTGCCCGTCTCAGTTTCCACTCACGGCAAAAGGAAGTGAACTTACCTACTCCCTGTGCTGAACTGAGGCCCCAGATGGGATCCTGAATATCTTCATCCTTTCATTCCAAATTATTATAATAATAATAATAATGCCCAATAAAGACCATCACATAGGAAACCTGCTGACAAGATTTATAAAACTTGAAATGTCTGGCTCTTGTTGTAGAATATATTTTGGATTTTTTCCCTTCAAATCATGGATTTTAAAAAGGTGGTCTTAAAAAGTTTGAAAAGAGGAGAGTTCAGACTTTATATGTGGATTAGAAGTATAATCATGGAACATCATGAAAATGAATTTGTATTATGTAAATGATGAGTGCATGCTATATTCCCTCCCATTGTGTGCTTGGTTTGAATCTAGGTGCCTGTGTAGCTTTGCTGGCACCTCCATTCCTTCAGGTACACAAGTTAGAAGCCCTTTTTTAGCTTCCATATCTCCAAGAAGAAGCTATAGTTTTGTTTAGCTGGATGTGCACCGGGCCTGATGTTTACCTGCATCTTCCTTGTTCAGAATCTGTCTTTAAACTGCCGTGGCTGATAGTTTGCTGAACTGGGAATGCTTGAGAGAGTCAGAGAGGTTTTTGGTTCTCTGGCATAGAGTGACAGAATAGTGAACAATTGCTCTGGGGGCCCAAGAGCAAGGGTGACAGCTCTATAGTTTCAAGGGCAAGCCTGCCAGGGATCTACTTGCTCGAGGAATTGAGGAACTGGTGGAAGGCAAAACTGACTCTTAGGATCAGGTTTCTCAACAAATCCCCTCACAGTTTTGGAAGAATCGCTTAAACCCCAAACCTTGTGCTTGATGGAAAAGGAACTTACTCTGATGGAGAGTTGAGGTGCACCGTCTGGTATGGTGATGACAGTGCACTGCAAGTGATGGGCTACTGGGTGCCTCAGGGTATGGTGGTCCTCAGCCTGGCTTCTAGCCTGGCTTCCTCTGGACCATCTCTGAGTCCTCAGAGGAGGGGAGCTATAACAGTGATTCATTTTAACATAGTGGTTGCATCAGTTCAGATCATTTGAGAGGCAGATGCCAAACATTTCATCTCTACTAGGCTCAGTAACACTCCAGGAGATGTTTCTCAAAAGGCAAATATTCTTTACTGCAGATGACTCCAGAACTCCAGGTATCTCTTGGGAATGTCTCATTAGTGCTTGCCATAAACTTTGCAATGCATCTTTACCATCACCAACTCCTCCAACACTATAAGAGCTGCTGGGTCATGTGGCACATGCTTGTTCTGCAGCCTGGACCTTCTGCAGAGCCCTTTCCTATTCTGGACCCTACTCAAAGCTGGCAGTCTCCTGTAACTGTACATAGATTGGAGCAGTATTTCTAAGTGTGGAATGTATTGCCTCTAGAGCCCAAAGAGACATCTGTTAAATATCCAGTGCCCAACTAGCTTAAGTGTATGAAAATGTTCATTGGGTAGGTCTGTGGACCTGGCAGAGCCCCTGTAAGCAAGATTTTAGCCAGGCTCCACTGATTTCCTGATATCCTATAAGCCCCACTTTAACAGGAGTGATAATGACACTTTGAGGTTTCTGGGTTTCATTGTCAACTCAGATCCTATGTCCAATAGTTTTTAAATTTCTGAATATTTCCCTCTCTCCAGTTCATAGTCACCTGAGTAAACTTCCATAGGTCTTTCTGGGGGAAGGGAATCATTGGAGTATATATTTGCCACAGTGCTGCTGGGTCTTTACTCTTGGGGATCTGCCACCTCTTCAGTCAATAGGTCCTGGGTCTGAAAATTCATTCAGATCTGGGGACTTAGCAAAGGACCTTGACTTATTATTGGGGCAACCACCCTTAGGCTCCTGCTCCTATATTTTTGCCTTTTTCTGGTTACACTTGTTAGGCAGCACCTTCATTAGCTGCCCGCCTATTTTGCTGAATTTTATTAACCATCTTTACAAGTCTATGTGGGTCAAACCCCCTTGGTTGCCCCTCTGATATTGCTAGTCATTAAGGTGATTGTATCTTCCTGGCTTCTGGCATTTAAACACTGACTACTGGCCTATTTTGCTTTGGGGCCCATCATCCTCATGTGTATTAGCAAGTCCAGCTCTGTCACCACATCTACTGCTCTACAGCCCTGGACTGTAGAGAAGAGCCACTACCAAACTCAGTGATGCTAGAGCCCTCTCACATTCCTGGGGGCTTTGGTGGATGGTGTGTGCTCTGGGCCTTCTACTGGTGGGTCTTCTGGACTCATAATATATCCATCCAGCATGCCACCCTTCTGAGCCTTTTTGTTCTTTCTTCTACCATCTTCCAGGAAAATCTAGGCATTTCTATTCAATCAGTGTAGGCCATCAGTTTCTCCAGGCTTCTACGAGGAACCTGTGCTAGGTAGAATAATGACCCCCAAATGAAACAATGGTCATAAAAATACTGGTAAGGTGATGGGAATATTCAGAAGCTCACTGTCTCCTGGGAAAGATAGATAAGAAGACTACTCACAATGCAATGGAAAAAGCTCAGATAGAGGTAGGAACAGCCATCAACAGAGCCAAGAAGAGATAGTGAAAAGTTTCAAAGGAGAATTCAAGGAAAAGGTGGGGAAGAGGCAAATCCAAAATCACATTTAGGGAATATCAAGTGGTTCTGCCTGGTTGTGGTGCAGTTATCTCAAAGGCCTTTGAAGCAATAGCAAATTTCTCTTCATATATTTCTCCCAAAGCCGTTTTGCAAATATTATCTTGGGAATAGTCCCGGGTATGCTGTGGTTTCCAAAGATATGCAAAGTGACCCTGATAAGAGCTTAGGGTCTTATGTATATGTGTAGATAATATGATTTAACAATACACGTCATATGTGCCTTCCCACATGTGTTAGTGATATCTTCAGGGGTTCCCTGAGCACTGTTTTGGCTCCAAATTTTTATCCAGTCAATCTGCTATCACTTATGCAGAGGTGGAGAGATGAATCCCTTGTAAGAATTATCAAGAAATGAAGAAGAGTACTCTTACATGCAAAACCTGCACGGAATAGCACTTGTAGAATTGAGGCTACACTGGATTAACTGTAAAATGCCTGGAAAGTGCTGAGATTTGAACTCGAAATAAACAATTTTTTTCTTTTCCTCATTGGGCTAAACAGTACAGTCCACCAGTTAAAAACAAGGAAAAGGGCCCTGGGTGGGGCATTTTTCCCAAAAGAGGAAATTGCAGGTATAAATTTCTTAGAGAAAGGAGCATATAAGGATGACCCAGAATAAAATCATTGGATTCATTCCTGTAGATGGTCATGCATTTCCTCACTTAACAAAGAAGAAAAATGTACTTTTAAAGGTTATCCTGTAGGTGATTTTGAGTTTGAGAAGCAGCACCATCTTCAGGGAAGAGGAAATTTTAATCAGCTATGGTCCAGAGCTGCTGTGGAATTTAGCAGCTGTGTGTCATTGAACAACTTTCTTAACTTCAGTCTTCAGTTTATCTATAAAATGGAGATAACAAGTGCCTCACTGGGAAGTTGTGTGATATAAATAAAATAATTTAAGTAAAACTACTTAGCAAATAATCTCAGGAAAGCAGGTGTTCCAGAAATGTTAATTTCCTCCTGCTTTGATGACAAACTTGGCAAACTTGGCAATACCTGGACTCTAGCTTCCCAGATATTGCAATTATCCACCTTCTTTTTTTTTTTTTTTTTTTTTAAAGATTTTATTTATTTATTTATTCATTTATCCCCCCCTTGCTGCTTGTGCTCGCTGGGTCAGCTAACCACGCCGTGCAGGCGGGCTTGCCTTCACCAGGAGGCCCCGGGAACCGAACCCGGGGCCTCCCATATGGTAAACGGGAGCCCTACTGATTGAGCCACAGCCGCTTCCCATTATCCACCTTCTTCACACTGTATTTCACAGAGGAAATCTGGCATATGTTATAAATATTAGTTGATAACCTTCAAGCCCAATTTCCTACACTGTAAACGTGTATATTACTGAAAATATGAAATAACTTTTGTTCACCCCTTTACCCCCAGCACTTAGAACCATCTGGTACATAGTAGGTCCTCAATAAATATTTGATGACTAAATGAGGACCCAGAAGTCCTCAAAGGGTGTTATTTGTTAAAAGTCCAATGATATTGCATTTTGGCCCATCAGAAAAACTCATTTTACAGAGATCTTCAATGAAAAGTGTTTCAAGTAAAACAATTATTGGGAGTTTGAATTTCTCTGAAATTTTAAATTCACCTCAACAGCTTCTCAGTAGTCAACAACTTATCAGTATTTCTTAGTCAACTACTATGTGCAAAAGAGAGCAAGAGATAGTCCCTTCTCTCAAAGAACCCAGGGAATAACGGGTGACAGAATTTGGGACAAATAACTGAAATGTAAGGCATCATTAAGAATAGGAACATGAAAGAATGAAAATGCTAGTGTAATACAGTAGAGGAAGAGAATAATTCTCAATGAGAGGATCAGGGACTACTTTGAAGGGGAAATTTTATTGTATTTGGGTTGAATCCTAAAGCATGAGTTAAATTTTGACAGGTGGGAATGGCTAAGACAATAAAGAGAGAATTTCATTCAGGTGGAAGTAGAGGGGTAATTACAGGCAGAAGAAATGGCGTAGTTGGTAGAGAATAGAGAAAACATTTGCTGAAGAGCTAGACTTCAGAGAAGATGCAATTTGTGAAGAGAGTGGACAGAGAGGATTTTACCAAGGTTATTGTGGACTCTATATTTGAATTCCCTCCAAAGTCATTTGAGAAATGTAAGTAAATTCCTTACAAATTATTTCTTGAACTTGACACTGCTTTGAGAGTGAACTGAAAAGGGGATAGGCTTTATCTGAGCAAAAGAGACAGTAAGTATTGAAAATAGTTCTTATCTGGGAACCATGTCTACACATTTGTGGCATAAACCAAAGGCTTATGGTGGAACAATTTTTGGCCATATAGGAGAGGGCAGCTGATTACTATAGAATATGCTCCATGGTTTAGGATGTGGCAAACCAAAGCCAGGCCTCAAGATAAGCTATTTAACGGCACAGAAAATGTCCACACTCGTTATTTTGGATGTTAACCTTTCTAAATAGATTACATATTTCCTTACTTTATTAAACATAGGACTGCAGGAATAATTTGTTCTTTCTTAATGACTCAGAGTCATCATGATGGATATTAATTATTATTCCATCTAGGATGAAGCCTTTGGAGCTTAAAGTGTGCTGGGCTTTTTGGCCCTTTACTAACTGGTCCTACCCACATTATAAAGACATTTTAATTATTAGGTCTTCTTTGGGATCCTCTCTGCTATTAACTCTTGATATGAAGCGGTTACTAGGCTCATTTCTAATCTCCTAGTTGTCAGAGTGGGAACTTAGTGGTAAGTCTACCCCTTCCTTGAGGTAAAGGGATGGGGCTTAGGGATCCGTTTGTGTTTCAGAGGCCTTTTCTAGAGTCAAAGGATATCTCTACCATGGGTGGGAACTCAGCATTAACTGGTGGATCTTCTGCAAGCCTTGTTTTGTTTTGTTTGTTTGTTTTCCTTTTTTGACATCACTTAACCTCCTCCAGACTGATTTCCACATTTCTAAACTGTAAAATGAGAAGCTTGGGCAACATGATCTTTGAAATCCTCAAATGGTGGAATAGATACAGCTTAGATTCAGGTGTCAGACTGTACTTGAAATGCCTTAATTACAAGCTTGGAAGTTAGTCGGGCAAATTAGTCAACTTCTATGTCTCTTTCTGTTTCCTTGGCCCTTTTGGTGGGCAGTAATATTGGCTTTGTGGAGTTACTGTGGCATGTGGGTAGAATAAATGGGAAAGCATATTTAAGTTCCTCTCACAGTGCCTGCAACCCAGTGGAGAATAATAGTTCCAGTTTCCTTTCTTCATTTGAAATCTTTTCAGCAAGATTATGTGCCAAAGAGAACAGAATTCCCCAGGTTATTTGAAAGTGTCATTAGCCAAACAGGCCACTGGATGTCACACTTGACCTAAGCTAACACACACACACAGACTGTCCAGTGCACTTTGGCTTGGGCAGTCTTAGGCTTTTAGAACTGGAAGGAGGTCTTTGAGATCTGTGAGGCCAGTGTTTGCAAACTATAGGCTATAGGAAAGTTTTATTTTTCACACATTTTATTTTATTTTTTCCAGTTTTAATTGAACTTGAATGCATTTAGGTAGAGGGTGCACTCCCAGTTTGACCACAGTTGTGAGGACTCCCAAGTATCCTACTCAGACCCTTCACTCATTTATGTTGCCCAACTGGTTCCTCAGGGCAATGGATTGTGGGAGCCCCTGATCTAGGGCTCTCCTCATTTACAGAAGAGGGGACTGACCACCGGACACTGTACATGATTTGGCCAAGGACACAGATTTAATTGGCAGTAAATCTGGAGCTAGAACTAGAGTCACATGGCTCCCAGGTGGGTCCCTGGCATTGAGTCAAGCACTTTAGAGGTATGCGAAGGTTGTGCATGTTTAGGTAATTTCTCCCACACGGAAGCAGATGAGAAGGAATCCTTATCTGACCTTGGCTGTCTCCTTAGCTAGGTCCAATCCCAAGCCTTAGAATATTTTGGCTTCATGTCAGCACTAAATTGGGTCTTTTATCTCATAAACATTTGGTTGGGGGGATGGGAAAGTGATTGAGCATTGGAATATGATTCTCAAGGCATTTAACCAATAACTAGTAGGCTAACAATAAAATCCACAACCTCTAACAGGAAATCATTAAAACAAGCCATGGGTTACGATTTATCCCAGTTCCTATCGGAGAAAGCAAGCCAAGAGAGTTGGCGCTGAGTAGTAATAAGGCCTAATGTAGCAATACAAACACACATGTGAGTTTAAATTTTCATAACTGCCGGATAGAAGATATAGCTTAATATTGCTCACACTCCACTGTTCTCTTTGGAAAGAACAGGTAGGGGAAGATACTTCTCTCTCAAATTTAGGTTTCCCTGGTTGTGTTCTTATTAGAACAGCAGAAAGTTATATCTGGGATTATGTCCTCAGAGCTGCAAGCCTGTGGGTGCTATCAAGATAAGGGTAAATTGGGTTTCGTTTTAAAACATTTCACTCCTGAGGGCATTTATTCTGATATACAACATAGTTTGGGGAGGATATAGTTCTTTCTCTAGGGACTTGGAAGTGTGGAGGGTGAGCTGTGCCTATCTTTTAGATGATATGAATTTTGAAGGTTCCTAAGGAAGCTCACTGGCAGACTCTTAAAAATTGATTCTGAAGACCCTGATGTCAGGGATTAAAAATAGTAGTATAGCCTATTAGAAATATTGAAAACCTCGAGCCCAACCATGTCACACTGCAGAACCAGAAATGAGGGTCTAGAGGTGATAGAGGATTTGCTGATGGTTCCACAGCAATTTAACTGAGCCAATTTTTTCTTGTACTCAGATCATCAGAATTGTCATCCCTTGATTTCTCTGCTCACCCTTGCTGCTTTTACTATTCCATATACATTTTTAAAAATTGAGATATAATTGACCTACATTAAGCAGCACAATAAAACTTTGCATTTTGATATTTTTGACATAGGCATATACTCGCAAAACAGTTAACACAATCAACATAATGGACATATTAATCACCTCCAAAAGTTTCCTAGCACCACTTTGTAATCCTCCCTGCCTGCCTTTTTACCCTGGCAACTTCCGATCTGCTTTCTCCCTCCAGACAATCACTGATCTGCTTTCTCTCACTGTGGATGAGTTTTCATATTCTAGAATTTATTTAAATGAAATTATATTTGGTCCCTTTCACTTGGCCTAATAATTTTGATACTCATCCATGCTGTGGCATGCAGCAATAGTTTGTTCTTTTTACTGCTGAGTAGTATTCCATTGAACAGATATACCTAAATTTGCTTATTCATACATTCATGTGTCAATGGACTTTTCCCCCGGCTATTAGATATTACAAATAAGGCTGCTACGAACATTTGTGTACAGGTTTTTCCATGGAAATATGCTTTCATTTATCTTGGGTCAATACCTAGGAATGGAATGACTGGATCATAGATAGGTATATATTTAACATTAAAAAAAACAACAGCTTTATTAAGGTACAATTGACATATATTAAACTGTACATTTTAAAATTATATATAACTTGATAAGTTTTGACATATTTATATACCTGTGAAAACACCATCAATTTCAAGATAGTGGACATATCTATCACCCAGAAATGTTCCTCTATGCTCCTTTGTAATTCTTTTGCCCTACCCCACCCCAGCCCCCTCCATCCTCAGGCAACCACTGATCTGCTTTCTATCACTATAGTTTGTATTTTCTGAAATTTTAGAAAGTGGAATCATAAAGTATGTACTGTTTTTACCTGGTTTCTTTCACTTAAAACAATCATTTTGAAATTCATCCATGTTTTAATGTATCAGTCGTTCATTCCTTTTTGAGTAGTATTCCATTGTTTGGATAGCTCTTTAATGATTACATGTAAAACTGATAGGAATAGTCATTTATAAGTTTTTGTAAGGAAACATTTCATTTCTTTTGGCTAAATATACAGGAACAGAATGGCTGTATCATATGGCGAGTGTGTGTTTAAGACACTGCCAAACTGTTTCTTGAAGTGATTATATCATTTTAATTCTCAATGGCAATGTGTAAGAGTTCCAGTTCTTCCACATCCTTGCCAACTTGGTATGGTCAGTCTTTTAAATTTAGCCCGTCTACTACATGTATAGTAGTATATCGTTGTGGTTTTAACTTGCATTTCCCTAATGACTAATGATGCCGAGCATCTTTTTATGAGCTTATTTGTCATCTGTATATCTTCTTTGGTGAAGAGTCCATTCAATCTTTTGCCCGTTTTCAGTTGGGCTGTTTGTTTCCTTAGTGTTGAGATTTAGAGCTATTTAAATATTCTGGATACTTATCTTTTATAAGATGTTTGCTTTGCAAACTTTTCCTCCCAGTTTGTGGTTTATTGTTTCTTTCTCTCTTGAATTTCAAAAGTTTTAAATTTTGATTAAGTACAATGTATCATCTTGTTCTTTTACAGATTATGCTTTTAGTGTCACATTCAAGAAATCTTTGCCTATCCCAAATTCACAAAGATTTTCTCCTATGTTTTACTCTAGAAGTTTTATAGCTTTCTATTTTACTCTTGGGTTTATGATCTATTTTGAGTTAATTTTTTGTGCCGTGTGGATCAAAATTTATTGTTTTGCATTTAAAATCCAATCCAATTGAGCATGATGGGTTTTTGTTGTTGAAAATTCTATCCTTTCTCCGTCAAATTGACTTTGCACTATTGTCAAAAATCACTTTTCTGTATTTGTGGGTCTATGACTGGACTCTATTTTGTTCCATTGATCTATTTCTCTATCTTTACAACAATAATACATTGACTTTGTTACTTTAGCTTTATAGTAAATCTAGAAGTCAAATAGTATAAGACTTCCAACTTTATCCTTTTTCAAAGTCTCATTAGCATATTCTATATGAACTTCCATATAAATTTTAGAATTGTCTTGTCAATTTCTACAAAAAAGCCTGCTGAGATTTTAATTGGGGTTACATTGAATTTATAGATCAGTTTGGGGAGAACTGAAATTTTAACAACATTGAGTGTTCTGACCCATGAACATGAGCATGGTATAGCTCTCCATTTATTTAGGTTTTCTTCCATTTCTCTCAGGACAGGAATCCTGATGTAGTTTAGCTAGATTTTCTGCTTCTGAGTCTCTCATAGATTGGGATCAAGGTGTCATTTGGGGCTGTGGTCACTTCAAGGCTCAAATGGACTTTAAGGGGATGTGCTTCCAAGCTCAATCATGTGGCTGTTGGCAGGACTCATCTCCTCATGGGCTGTTAGCTGGATGCAGCCCTCAGTTCCTTGCCTCATGGCCTTTTGCATAGAATAGCTCATGACATGGCAACGTGTTTCATCTGACTGAGCAAGCGAGAAGAGTCAGGAAGATGCCCGCAAGACAGAAATCATAGTCGTCTATAGCATAATATTGGAAGTGACATCCCCATCACTCTTGCCATTTCCATATGTTAAAATTGAGTGACCAGGTCTAGCCCACACTCGAGGGGAGGAGATTACACAAGGTTGTGAATCCCAGGAGGTGAGGGTCATTGGGAGCCCTCTTACTATGCTGTACTGCCACAGGTGCCAATACTTCAAGAAACTCTGGGGTATATTAGCAGTTTCCTTTTAGTTGGTGAGGGCATGTGTAGGGAGCCAAGATTCATAGGCATCTACCACATGCCAAACCCAGTGCTGAAGGATCTTATGTGCCTTACTTTATTTCTCACATCCTTCTCCTGTGACACAGGTACTTGTGGAAGGCTGTGCTAGTTTTCCTCAATTTTCATTCTTCCACCCTTTCATAGTAAAATATTTTTTTATGGTCTCTAAAGAGTCAAATAGTAAATATTTTGGGTTTGTGTGCCATATATGATCTTGGTAACAAATTCTTCCTGTTTTTGTTTTCTTTGTAAAGTTAAAAAAAAATGTAAAAATCATGTTTACCTCAAACCTTTGAAAATATATCAACCATGTTTTACTCAAAGGCCACAAAAAACAAGGTGCTGGTTTTGGCTCCCAGGGGATAATTTTCAGAATCCTGCTCAAGGCCATCAGGGATCAGCAGATGTCTCCAGGACAGATGTTGACTTCAGAGACCACTCCTTTCCTGGAGTCATGCTTTTTTGAATTTTGGTTTCTGAGTATTTTCTGTTTTTTTTTTTTCTGATTGATTGGAAGATAAAGCACCTAATTATTGAAAAGTTCCATTTACTCTCAGAAGAAGCACCAGAGGGAACTTTATATAAAATGTGAATGTAAAGAAGTCACTGGAAAGCGGATGTGGCTCAAGTGTTTGGGCTCCCATCTACCATATAGGAGGTCCAGGGTTCACTTCCTGGGGCCTCCTGGTGAAAAGCAAGATGGCCCGAGCAGAGAGCTGGCCTGCACAGAGTGCTGTCCCACTCAGGAGTGCTGGCCCTCACGGAGAGCTGGCACAGCAAGATGAGACAACAAAAGGATACACAGAAGAGAGACAATGAGAGATGCAGCAAAATCAGGGAGCTGAGGTGGCATAAGAGATTGAGCAGCTTCTCTCCACTCTGGTAGGTCCCAGGATCGGTTCCTGGTGCCGACTAAAGAGAAGACAAGCAGATACAGAAGAACACACAAAGAACAGACAGTGAATGCAAAACAATGAGGGGTGGGGGGAGAAATGAATTAAATAATTCTTTAAAAAAAAAAAAAAGTCACCAAAAGCACGTTGCAGTAATGGATCATTAATATTCAGTTATTTACTCAAAAAGAATAAAACTTCCTTAGTTTTCAGAAAAAAATAAATCAAGACTCATGTTGATACTTAAAAACTTTATAAAGGTACTTGATAAGTCAATTAAAACCATTCATCATCTTGAATTACAACAGTTATCACAACATTGCATTCTTATTTCATGTAATTTATGATTCTAAGGTGCCCATTATGTTTATTTCTTGCAAACCAATGATTATGTTCCCAATACATGAATATTGTAATTTTACTTAATATATGTAGATAGATCATAAAGTTCTATAACACATTGTACTCAACGTACAAAAATAAGTGCTTTATACACACTCTTTAATACTGTTTTTATCCCTTTGGTTTGGTACCTCAGCTAACTAACTTTGCATAAATAATACCAATAATAATAAAAAGAAAAATAAGTGAGAGTAACACCTGCAAACTAGAAATGCATTTTGCTGACAGCTTGCTTTCCATTAAGAGATAGGGGTAACAATATCTGGCTGTATTGTAGGCAGAAAAGTAAAAAAAAAAAAAAAAAGAAAAAGAAAAAAAAGAACTATGAAGGAATAGGATTAAAAAACATCGATAACTACATGAAATATTTAAACCAATGATAATGATGGATTGATTTCTACAACATGTGAGCCTGAAAAACCTTAAGAATTATAATAGAAAATGCCAAGTTTCAAAAAAAAAAAAAAAAAAAGGTATATATACTTCATTGCTGATGTACTTAAATAAGTGCAATTATGTTGTTTTAAATACGCAGAATGGACCATTAGACTGTGTGCCCCAGTGAAGACAGAAATTTAAAAAGATATAGATGTATTTGTATTCACAGTTTCTGGCATAAGAATAGGTGCATGGTATATTTAACAAGCACAGACTAGTCATACCCACTAAAATAATGTTTTATGAAGAATAGATTTATGGGTTAATAGCAATATATACTACAAATTGGTTTAATTCTCAATATTAGTAAAGAGAATAGAGGAAGAACAAAAAGGAAGTTCTATAAAAAGGAAAACGCCTGTCAATATTAGTTTCCATTTAAAAATAAAACCTTTGTCTAGGATTATGTGAGGACTTTTGGTGATGAATATTTCATTGAGTAACCACAATGGTGAGGCCACATCAAGGGAATTAGTGTTTGAACACATTTGTGAAACATAAAAAAGAAGGGAAAAAAGTAACATGGTTTTTCAGGTGAAAGCTTACAGGGGAAATCCTTTATGGTTTAGGGTTAAATAGCTTGGCTCAAGGAAGAAAAGAACCAGCAAATGCTCTAGGAGTCAGCTAACGCCCAGTGGATTGCGGCAGGCCAAGCAAGTGTCCCCACAAGCTATCATCCATCTGTTCCCTCCTCACTCGGTCCTGGTGGCTCTTACTGCCAACCAATGGCAGAATTCAAGACCCACAGCCCAGGGATAGTAGGAGGAATGCTAGGATCAGAAAAGGATTGGGTCAAGTCTGTCCTGACAAACCAGGGTATATTGTCACCTCAGAGAGATATTGATAAACCCTGAGTAGAGTAGGTATTCTTAAGTCTCCAAGATTCTCCTGCTGGCAGCTTGCTTTCTTTAAAGTGCTGTTTCTTGGTATCTCCTCTTCCACTGGTCAAAGTAACACCCATATATGCGTCTATGTGTTCAAGATATACACTGCTCTCCATGCTAACCTTGTGTATTCTACTTTCTGTATAAACATTGTAAGAAAAGCTGGCTTTTTAAAGGTCGGGCATTGGAGAGGCGGGGTGGTGGAACATTCTTCTGTACCCATTTGCTATTTAATCAAAACTTTTTTCTTTTGGTTCTTTTACTCCAGAATTAAAAGAGGCAAGGCCTGGGAGTCAGAAAGACCTCATTTTCCCAATGGTTTCATTCATTATAGCAGGACTTGCTTTGCTTTCTTCTAACATTGGCAAGGCAAATGCAAACACATATTCTGTTAAACACATTACACTTTCTGTGACTATGTTCTAGTAAAATCCAAAGTATTCTCAAGATGTTACTCGAATGAAGTAAAAATTTAGCATCAAATTTGGCAGTTTAACAGGGCCATGGAACCCAGCTCTGTGTGACATTCTTTGTTGACAATCATTGCGTGTCAGATAGGAATGGTTGTTGCCTCATTCCTTTGTCTTCCAATAAGCATAATAAAATTTCTAAGTTGTGCTATTGATATTTTCTTTTACAAGTATTTATAACAAAGTTCACTTATAGTGTTATATTTAAAACTGATTTTTTTCTTTAACAAATGTATTTACAGTATAAAAAAGTGTATTTACAAATAATAAAAAGTGACAAATCTCTAACTAAATTAATTTTTAGGTATGTTTTCACCCCCCTGGGAACGTCTATATAATCCAAGGAGAGGATAAATGATCAAGCAGTTATGTGAATACTTGGGCACATTTCAGTTGCAAATTAGTTTTTAGGAAATCTTGGACAGGGCTGGAGTTGCTGAACAATGTAAACCTTTGAATCTCTGAATGCAAGAAAATTTACTCAAAATATGAACTTTCTTTATTGGCCCTATTTTATAAACGGCACCCTGGAGAATCTCCCTGCCCCTATAGATTTCTAATCGTGGCTTACTTGTGCAAGTCATGACTATAAAATAGAGTCATTTAAAATATAATGGAAATTAATGTAAATTGAAAATTGATGTAATATTTATGAAAAACTGATCTATAAGGCTGGAAGAGTGTGTTTTCATTAAACCTTTAAGCAAAACTGAAAGTTGTTAGTTATTATCAATATAGAAGCTATAATTTAATTTTTAAATTTCTATCCCACCATTACTGTAGTTTGGAAATAGTTCCTCTTTTGTTAGATATTTTTGAAGTCAATATTTTCTTAACACAAGGTAGCTTTCTAGCAGCATTTTGGATGCTGTTACATAAACACAATGTGGGTTAACATGATGTAGGGTGGCGGCAAAGAATTATCTAGGAGAATTATATTTTGTTGCAATTGGAAGTGATCTACTATTGATATTGATGGGGTAGGATGAAGTACAGCATTCTGGAAGCACCAGCATTTTTACAGGTAGGAAAATAGATCTCTGATCTCATTGCTGTTCCACTTCCTCCTGCCTAAAGTAAGGTTGTGCTAATTTTAATTTTCAGTAAGTTCTTAATTACCGAAATTTAGAAATGGAATTCTAATTTACTAGATGTTGCTAAATTATTGGTTTGGGCATTTGGCTATTATCATTTGGTTGGTTGGCTAATTTTATTTTTTTAATGAGAATTAGGAAGCAAGAAAGTAAGAAGTAACAGCAAAATGGATAGTGATGCACAAAGGATGATAGATGTTAAATAGGAGGTAATTTCTTAAATTCCAAAATATCAACTTTATGTAGAGAAACCATAGGCTCTACCCTTAATTAAAAAAAAAAAACCCATTTACTTGTTCTACATTACTTGATGTGAGGAAAGTAAATACAAGCATATGTCATGGTAGACATGGCCGATGCTGTTTATGAACATATTCTAATAGATTTCAACATATTCTCCAGATATTACTAGAATGAATTAAGATTCCAATAAAAATCAAATTAGGTCTACCCACTTGAATAAAATCAGTTCGAAGGAGGTAAAAATCACGACTACTTGTATTTTTCCTTTAAAAATCTGAGATGGTGTTCCGGCACTAATTTTCTTGATGCTCCGTATTATCATATATTTAGGTCTCTGCTCTTACCCTTTTCAAAAGTAACTATGACCTAACCCAGGATAATGATTTTTCTCATAAGGCAATTCCTCAATTAACTAATTGCCTTTTCATTTTGATTAAATTTAAAACTCTTCTGTATTAAGCCTTCTATTTTGCATTGATTAGACATGCAGGATGCTCCTTTTCTATTTATTTTCAAATATTTAAGGAATATTACAGCTTTTGCTTATGGACTTTGGAATGCTCTTTTTGAACTGAGTAGGAATTTGTCTGTCCCAGTGGGCATTTGCTATGTTGATGTAATTACTCTCTTTGGGTGAGTATAAATTTAGACCTATAAATTGCTTAAGGGGAATTTTTCACTTTCTAATTTTTAGAGTTTGGCCCAAGAATCAGTCTGAAGCCATTCTGAATTATATTCAAATTCATACTTTGTATGAGAAGAACTGATGTAAAAATGCAGACTGTTTTAACATAGACAATTTTTTCTTGAAAATTTTTTTCTATTTAACAAAAGTGAAATAAAAAAGAAAAAAATTAAGGGTTATAGTGGAAATAAAAAGAATAGAGCAGTTCTCAAACTTACTTGCACATTAGAATCACCTAGAGATCTTAAAAAATATTGATGTCAGGCTCCAACCTTAAGACATTGTGGTATAATTGGTATGAGATATAATCTTGGCTTTGGTGGTTTTAAAAGCTCCCCAGGTGTTTCTATTGTGCAGTCAAGTTTGGGAACCACTGGCCTAGGGAACATAAGCCAAATGTAAAGCAGAAAGTACAGGGCCTTTCAGTTTCAGCTATAGCTTGGAAGGCCTTTGATATCTGATCAAAGTTAATAGAAGTGAAGGGCTATGGGGACTTTTAATTGAGCTTGGAATTTCCCTGATTTGATGGAATTTGGCCTGATTTAGGATCACAGAATTCCATTCAGCAGTTGATAACAGTTTGTGTGCCTTTTGTGCTTTGTTTTCCCTTATGTCTTATAGAATTTTACAAAGGCAAGGGATTTGGTTTTTAATGGAAGTTCTAGTACTATATGTTTTAAACCACTGTTGAGACTGGAGTGGTAATAATAGGTGTTTGGTATTTACATTTAAATGGTGTCTTTTTTGAACCCAAAGCAGTCATTTACAAGTATAGCAAAACAGTAATGCCTTCTACCTACCTCTAGCACAGGGTTGTCCTCCCTTCCCCATCAGATGTTCCTGGAGAAGAGGCCTAGAACTCTAGATATTTTGGTTAATAGTCCCCTTCCTGAGTGTCTAAAGAAACAGCTTTTAATCAGTAGTGATGAGTATAAGGTTTGCCTGTGACAGCTTCAAGACAAAAGGACTCAGATACGGTAAAGCTATCTGTGCTTATTGAAAATAAAAGGAAGGAGAGGTGAAGAATTTTTTGGCTGATAGTCCAAGGCTAAACCCAAGTAATATAACTGTCTCTCAGTGATGGATGGTAGCCTGGGTCCTGCAAGAAGATCAAAGAAGCAGGAGTAAATCATCACTTCTCTATTTGTTTGAAATGACTTTTCAGCAAGTTTGATGAATAGGAAAAAGTATCATATGTAATATTCTGTAGATTTTCTTTTACTTTATCCCTATTTTATGATAATGGAGCTGAGCAAAACGAGGTGGGATGAAATGAAATCAATGTGGACAAGTCAAAATTTTTAAAATGAGAAAAAGTCATTTCAAGTTGGTATGATTATTGTGTTATGGGGATCCTTGGGAAGGGTAGGACTTCTAGGGAAAATACATGTGTGGGCTAATGAGTTTCATAAACGGTGGGCCTAGATTTGTTTTAAACATATCTGGTACACATCACATCACATCAATTTCTGTAGGGAACAGAGAGTTCCTGACCTATGACAAATTGCCTGGATGGAATGTTCAGACTGAAATGAGGCTGAATCCACAGTCTTTGATAGCCTTTCATGAGCTCAGGCCAGTAATCATGCCTCATACAGTGGGCAGTGGTGAATGGTTTTGAAAAGCATCCACACTACCTTCCCTTTGCCTCTTTGTGACTTTGTGTATCATAAATGCAGCTGTGAGCCAGAGGTTAAGACACTGGAGTCGACTAGGCTCCTTTTTGTTGTGACTGACATTCCAGGGCTGCTCAGCCCCTGAACTCTTGCTGGCTAAAAGATCTCCCTCTGCTCTGTCAGTGTTGGTAAATATACTCCCAGGACACCCAAGAACTTTGGAGGAATAACCTGTGGGAGCAATGGCTCTTTAGTTTTCTGCATTAGACAAAAGGCTACTTAACCATTTGATGTGATTTAGGAATAAGGTTCTTATGTCACAATTCTCAATTAATATAAGCAAAACAGTCTCAGGAAAGGCATTACTTTAGGAAAGACATTGCTTATGATCATTATGGGACTGAGTTAGAGGAATATTTCTTCTATGTAGGGTTTTGTGTGTCTTATTCTTCATTTGAAAGAAAGATATCTTCAGAAGGCTCCGTATGCATCCCCTCGGGCAGTCACTGCAAAAGTAGGGTAGACCTCATAAGTTGCATATGCTAAGTCTTGTCCAAGGGTCACTGCTTGCTTGAGCTGGGCTGTGGACATGGGTGCAGTTGCATTAGGAACAGCATATCCTGGAGGAGGAAACAAAGAAAAACTTCATGAAAAGGACTCAGGTTTGTTCTCTTTGGGCTTATTATCTTCTTTTAGGAATATGAAAATTTAGCATTGCTTAAAACTAAAAATGAATATATGCATTTTAAAAGGTGTTCTCAGGGGATACAATATCTGGACTCAGGGATTTTTAAAACGGCCTTTTAAAAACCCTAGGACTACATTCCTCAAAGTGGGGTCATGTCACCTGTGTCAGAATCACCTCACAAATTAGAGAATTAGAAACATTGGGGATGAGGTCCAAGAAACAGAAGCAGAACCTCAGTTGATTAAAGTTTGATATTTAGTAGTTTTTCAGAGGGTTTTAGAGTTTATAAAGGAGAGACAAAGATTGTGAGGTTAGCAAAGGTATGGTGGAGCGGACTATGGGTCTGGTTCCCCACACCTGCCTAAAAGAAACTTTAAAGACATTGTCTTAATCCAAGAAGTACAATAGAGACTGGGTAGACCAAAAGAAAAAATATTGTAAAGTTTTTGATATGTTTCTATATAACACTCTAAAAGCCAATAGCTATCCTATCTAGAGACCCAGCAGTGAATGGCAAATATATCTCCTCCTTGCTCCAGCATCAAGACTTTCTTTGGTGTATTAAGAGGCCTTGATGCTCAGAGACTCAAAGGGCTTGAATGGTAAAGAAACCATCTGTGTATTTTAACTTTAAAACTATGTCTAGCTAATTAACATTCACTTTTGAAGAAAAAAGTATAGTAGCTATTATCTCAAGGCAAAATCTTTCTGTTGTGTCCTAGACAAAAAAAACCTGAGTATTTCTGAGAACCCTCCAAAAATTGTGGAAGAGAGCAAGAAAAAGCAATGAAAAAGGACCTGGTTTTGAAAAAAAAGTATATTTGATTCATGTGCTGTGGAAGTCTCCCCTATCCCAGACACATTGATTTTTTTTTTTTTTTTTTTCTTGTGGCTTCTCAGGAAGTGGCAGGAAGCTGGCTGGACTATTTCTTAAAAAATTGAATGCATTCCTTGGCTCCTTCATTTTGGGCAGTAATGCTGACTAATGTGCTACTGAAGTTTGGTGCATTTTCCAAGGATATGAGAAATGTGCTAACAATTACCTTAATATTTTTGGAAACAGTGTTTCTAAAGTAAGGAATTTATATATAGGTGTGAGTGTATTTGTGTATATATGTGTGTGTATATATGTATTTAATGCACAGAGTTTTATCTTTGGGGGTTTTGAATATTGTTTTTTTTTCAATTTAGCTAATTTCTTAAGTGCAAGGGTATTTTTATGTTAAAAGATTCCTGTTTTGGAGCCTAATATTCTCTGCTTGACTCCACAGGAAAGTTATAACAGAGGTTCTCAAATATTTAGTTATTCCCAAGACAATTCTCCCTCCCTAAATAGTTTTAACTTGTTTCAGGAGCAAAGAGAAGTGAGGATAAGATACAACATTCTATGGTAAAAGCAAATCCTTTCCAATGTGAAAGCAAACTTGAAAAGCCTCCCAACAGTGGCTCATTGATTTTAAGTTAGGTGTCTTTGGGATGCAGCTTTCTACAAGAGAGGAGCTCAACTTTCTCTGAGAACTGAGAAGCCTTGTGCCGCGTGGACAGACATTAGTAAACACGCTGCACTGTGGAAGGCAAGCCCGGGGTCTGATGGCCCAGCACTGCAGTGGGAGGACCTGGTGACCTTGCAGGGACTCACCACATCTTCTCCAGTCTCTTACAGAGAAACAAAGCTAGAATTAAGGTCACGTTCATGTGTGAAGCATGATTTGCTTCAGCCTCACTTGCTGGAATGGAGGCTATTTGCAGTTTTTGAGGAATGAAAAAAATGAGAGTGAGCCCCAGGTGTCGTGGCTGTGAGGAATAAGGAAGTTCTCACACCTACGCAAGAACAATGTATGAATTAATCAATCAGTAGGAATGCCATATTTCTAGGTCTAGTAAGACTTCACTTATTTTGGCTTTTGGGGGAATGCTGATACAATGACAAGTCAGAATAACAGATTTCTTCAAAAGAAATAAAAATAGAACATAGCTACTCAAACTAACTGTTGAAGGAAAAATTTCCAAACCAAGTTTCTTGCCTGGTTCCCTTTAATTCCTAGAGTTTTGATTTTTAATTATTAGCATTTTCTGTAGGTACCTAAAAATGGTAAAAAGTCCTTTCAATGTGACCCCTGAAGTCATATTTATCCACAGGTAGGTTGTACTTTAAGCAATCAGTATATGCCCCAGATCAAAATTATAGAACAGATGAATCGGGGCCTGATTATTCACATATTGAAAGGATGTCTCTTTCTGTCCCCCTCCTCCCTTCTTTCTCTCTCATAACACACACACACAATTGCTAACTTAAAATAATTTAAGAAAAATGTGGTTGTGGTGGTTTGGAGCTGTATGTATCCGAGAAAAACATGTTCTTTAACTTAATGTATTCCTGTGGGTGTGAACCCATTTTAAATAGGATCTTTTGAAAAGGTTACTTCAGGTAACCAATCAGGATGGGTCTTAATCCTATGACTAGAGTCCTTCATAAACAGAATGAAATTCAGGCAGAAAGAGAGAAAGCCATGGGAAGCAAGAAGCTGAAGGTCATCTGAAGCTGGAAGAGAAGGAGGAAGCCAGGAGAGGCTGCCATGTGAATTGCCATGTGACAGAGGAGCCCAGGACCAAGGATCACTGGTAGCCAGCCCCAGAACACCATACTATGGGGAGAAAGCATTGCCTTGATGACATCTTGATTTGGACTTTTATTCAGCCTCAAAACCGTGAGCAAACAAATTCCCATCGTTAAGATGACCCATTGAATAGTATTTGCTTGAAGAGCCAAGGTAACTAAAACAGTGATCTACACATTTCCTTCAGAAAACAAAGTAGTAAAAAAAAGAATAGAAGATTAAAACTGGGGAGTGAGCTTAAGGATTGCTTAAAAGCTGATTGACTTTGACCGAGTTACTTAATCTTTCCAGGACTCAGTTTCTTCATCTGTACAATGGGCATTATGATAGAATCTAACTCTTAGTGGTGTCATAACATTACTGAAATAATCTAAAGCATGTTAAGCATTTATGTGGTCTAGCATACAGTAAAAGCTCCAATAAACATGAGCTATTAATAGACTAAAACTCTTTCATTTAAGTAAAAAAGCAAAACAAAACAAACCAGATTCAAGGATATTGACTCATTCAAGGTCATGCAGCTCCTTAAAGCTAAACTAAGACTAGAACCCACTTCTACAGCCCAGCCCAATTCTCCTGCCCTATGCTTTAGTGGTTCACTCATCTGGCAAACTCTTTGGACACAGATGGTGCAAATCAGAGTTATCGTAGGTGGATTTCTGAAAAACAATTCTCTGAGTCCACAATACCAAGGAGGGGTTTCCCAAACATGGTGCAGGGTGCCATTTCTGGAGAAATTTTCCATACCTGGAAAAGCAGTGGTGGAAGCAGCAGCGGCAGCTGCGGCCGGAGCCTCGGCTCCATCAGTGGGGATGCCCAGGGTCTGCAGGGTGTACTCGGCTGCATAGGTCTTTGCTTCATCCACATAGGCACTTAGCTTTGGAGGCATGAAAGGGTGGCTGGAAAGCATAGTCAGTCAGGGTATGCATTTTAAACTTGTGCTGTGGAGTCAGGTGAAAACCAAAGGCACTGCTAGCTTTTAAAGATGATTGGATGATGGAATTTTTTTTGGGGGGGTTGTTTTTCATTCTCTTTGCTATTAAAGCTTCTAAATATATATGCACATAGGTATACTTGTCAATTGACCTAGAGCATCCACACTGGATGGGATTCCTGGGACATACTTGTAACATGGCTTTTTCAAGGTACGTGTGCCCCACACAGGGGGGCTCCTGAGGGCTGGATAAGGGGGGATAGCTCCAGAGACTGATGCCTTATTAGTGGACTATATTTTGGAATCTGTGCTCCTGATAGTGACAGAGTTGGACTCAAATAAGTTCTCCCTGCACATGATCCATCAGTCCCTTCTATTCAAACCTATATGTGGTTCTGGAGTTTGTAGGTGTACTTCCTGAGACTTGGCCTGCCCATATGCCAGCTGTGCCTGGAATCTTGGTGGAGCTGCAACTCCTACTCTACAGCTCAATGGACTCACCCAAGTCACATGGTGGGGAAATGTTGATGGACAACAACCATCCCAGTGAATGGAGAGAGTCTGCGGCTGCAGGCAGGATAATCCCATCCATCGTACCCATGGGATATAAACCCCCTCTCACTTGGAGGTGGAGTGGACATCAGCATCCCAAACTCCTCAGGATTGGGGGAAGAGCTATGGACTAGAGTGGACTCACTGGTATTCTGTTGTAGACATAATGTGATTCAAGTAATGGAAGAAATTACAAAAGTGAGGTGGAGCCAGTGGCCACTGGACACTTTTGGGGCAGGAAGGGAAAAGTAGTTATAATACAGGGGCTTTTTCGGGACTTGGGAATTATCCTGAATGACATTACAATGACAGATATAGGCCATTTTACATCAGCATATAACACACAGAACTGTGTGGGAGAGAGTGTGGTCTACAATGTGAACTATGGTCCATGCTTAGTGGCAAAGCCCCAGGATGTGTATATCCATTGCACGTGATGTGCCACACTAATGAAAGATGTTTATGTGGGATGTTATGGGAGGTGTGCGAGGTGGGGAACATGGGAATCTATGTAATTTTTGTGTAACATTTATGTAATCTAAGCATCTTTTAAAGTATATTTAAAAATAATTAAATAAAGGTACGTGTGAAACACAGTAGTTCCTGAAATATGTAGCAATGCAGGCACAAGATAAAATTCAGAAGGTGATACCCACTACCAGAGATGTCATATCTTTGGCCCCAACTTTTAAATATTTTAAATAGCAATTTCATATGATTCAACCGGAATACTGCAAAGATTAAAGCATGGGCTCTAGTTTTCATTTCTTTTATATTTTACTTTACCTGCCATTTTTCATGGAATGATTAGACTTTCTATACAGTCTTCATTGACTAAAAGGGGTTTTAGATGCCAGTCTCATAGCGGGCACACACATTTCCACTTCACATCTCAACATTTGCATTTAAATTAAAAATTCCTAGGTAGGAATGATTAAGAATTTGGAGAAGTTACGCACATTGCAGGATTCTGGCTGGTCAGAGCGGGAATGGTTATTTTGTACAAGAATAATTGTCTTTGGTCTTGTCCAATGGCAGAATGCAGCTGGTACACTGGCTGTCCCCAGTTATTTTTCTGACAAATTTCTTCTAATATCTACAAGAGGAAAAAAAAGATGATTTCCCCCTCAAATGTCACATTTGCATTATTCCTCCAGTTTTCAGGGTTTTAAACTCTAATCTTCAGAGTTTAAGCTTATATAAAAATGATATAAAATGCCACGTGGTTTAATGACTCATACAATTTAAGCTGAACTCAATTTGAACTCCATTTAAAATGTTATATCTACTAATTCATTAAAATCATTTCCATATCATTTACTTTAATATGTTTTTAGTTCAGCCCATTAGCTGTAACTTTTTACTGAGGATTTAATTTTATGATTTCTATTTGATATGTTTATTCCATTTTTAATAAATTGATGCTCCAGTATTTTGTTGGCTTTTGTCCTTATTACCCTCAATTCCTTCTGTTTATAATTGTTCAAAGAAGATAACCTAAGAATATATTCTTATTTCCTCTTATTTTTTCATAGAGATTTAACTTGGCATTTTCTTAAAAATAGAGTTAAAAATTTTAATGGACTAATATTTATTGATGACATTAATAGATGGGTATTGACAGTTGCGATGTCATTGATCAGCAAGATGGCAATATCTTTATTTGATTGGATATTTTTTTACAATTATCAGAATTTTAGCATCTTCCTGCATTTCCTTCTTCTTCGGTCATTACTCCAAACCAAATGTTCTCTAGGGGCTCACATTTCCTTCATCCTGAAGCCAGTTTTGGTGGTCCACAAGCCCTGATCTCCCATTAGTCAGGAGATTCAGGTAACTGTGCAAAACAGGGCATAAGTTTGAGAAAATAGCTGTAGGCCAGAACAATGCCCGAGAAAATGTTTATGGAGCTTCTTATCTCATTTATTCTAACAGTAATTCAGGTTAAATAGTATGGCATTTTCAAGTTTATTAAATTTTTGGGTTGTTCCTATCTTCCCTATTAACTTTTCTCTTTAATATTCTGAGTTTTGTAGCATCTCTTGCCATCTTTAGAGCATTCTCTAAGGCTCGTGGGCAATAGCAAATTAGCTTTAGCTGGCAGATAGTCTGCCTGCCTGTTTATGCCCACTGTGCAAACAAGTGCTAAAGGAGTGTCCCTCCAGCTACTGACTTTGGAGGGCAGTACTCACTCTTCTGCTCTTCTGTTTGGACATTCATAAGTCTACTATGGAATTGTTAAGGCCCCTCCATAGGTTGGAGGTAGCATGGTCATCAATTTCTAAGCCAGAGTTATAGAAATTCAGAGACAAGCTCATTAAAACAGTCCCACTGGTGATAGAGATGGTTGCTCACATATTAATATGTGACCAATTTCTAACCTGGGTTTAATATAAAAAGCAAAGATCTTGACTCATGCTATGGTAGTTCTCAGAACTTATTATTTTTATTTTCTTAAAAGATTTCTAGGTATCCTTGTACTTTAATCAGGCTCTTTATTTTGGATTTTAACCCAAGAGAGATTGAATGACTAACTTTTGTGTTCCCAGAGCAAAGCTCCATCCTTGCACTTAACAGATTTATTATAGCTATCTGTTCGTGTCATTGACTTCCACTGGATTGCCATATGATTTTCTTTATTTTACAGTAAGGATTGCATTATATTCTCTTTTACACTCTGTATTAGTCAGCTAAAAGGGGTGCTAATGCAAAATACCAGAAATAGGTTGGTCTTTATAAAGGGTATTTATTTGGGGTAGAAGTCCACAGTTACCAGGCCATAAAGCTTAAGTTTCTTCCCTTACCAAAGTCCATTGCCATGTGTTGGAGCAAGACGGCTGCAGATGTTTGCCAGGGTTCAGGCTTCTTGGGTTCCTCTCTTCCCAGGGCTGCATTTCTCTCTGGGCTCAGCAACTGTTTCCTCCACAAGGTCAGCTGTAGACTATGAGGCTCTCTAGGCTTTGCTTCTCTCCACCAGGCCAGCTGTGAACTCTCAGGCGAACAGCTTGTCTCTATCCAGAGGCCTTCTCTCCTTCCTCATGACCAAACTTCTCCATCTGCTCGCCTCCCTGGCTCCAGCATCAAAACTCCAACATCAGAACTACTCCCTTTCTTTGCCTTGCCTTTTATATTTGATTCTCCCACCCACCAAGGGGTGGGACTCAACTCCCTACTGACATGGTCCAGTCAAAGCCCCAATTATAACTTAATCATGCCTAGATTAACAGATCAGTTTACAAGCCTACTCTAATATAGATTTTTGGAATTCATAATTACATCAAACTGCCCAACGGCTGCACTCCACCCTCTGAATTCCAAAAATACATTAAAATATTCAAAAAACCTTAAATCAGTAGCAATTCAAGTACAAAATCATATCATAGGCAGTTTAAAGAAATACAGTTTGTCTTCGGGCAAAATCCCTTTTAGCTGTAGACCTCTGAAACTTACAAAATCATTTATCTGCTTCCAATACACAAATGGACAAAGGATAAACATTTTCATTACCATAAGGAGAAATTGGGAGGTTAAACATAAGTCATGGGT
>JAKSZT010037812.1:2812542-2934300 GCA_026826555.1 Tolypeutes matacus
TAGGCTTTGCTTCTCTCCACCAGGCCAGCTGTGAACTCTCAGGCGAAAAGCTTGTCTCTATCCAGAGGCCTTCTCTCCTTCCTCATGACCAAGCTTCTCCATCTGCTTGCCTCCCTGGCTCCAGCATCAAAACTCCAACATCAGAACTACTCCCTCTGTCCTTTGCCTTGCCTTTTATATTTGATTGCCCCACCCAGCAAGGGGTGGGGCTCAATGCCCTACTGACGTGGCCCAAGCAAAGCTCCAATTATAAATTAATCATGCCCAGATGAAAAGATCAGTTTACAAGCATAATCTAATATAGATTTTTGGAATTCATAATTACAGCAAACTGCCCAACAGCTACACACTCCCAGCACCTAACATAATACTTGGTGAATAAGACATGCCCAATACATGTTGATTGAACAAACAAATGATTATTAAGTTTATTGTTCTCATAGGTGTTTGTTTTTTTTTTTTTTCTTTTTTAATTACATGGATGAGGTTATGAGAAACCTTAGTAGACAGATGAACTAATTTGAGGATATAAAAAGACATTAATTCTATCAAAAATACCCAAGATCAGCTTTTGGGAAAAAATATTTTATGATTTTATAATTGCACTCATAAACACTACTTCCATCAATATGAGGCTCATACCTTTGGGGTGAGGGTAGGGAAGCTTTCTTCAGGATACACAAACTGTAACTCTGAACAACTGGATATTGGTCATTCAGCCAAAGTGTGTTTCAGAGAGTTCAGCCTATACTGCATAACCACAGGAAACAGTCTCAGGGTTAACACAGATCCCGTTTCGTTTTATTTTTAACCTTATTCACTTTTCATACTGGAATAACTTAATTTTCCAATAATAAAATGTAGAAACATGGAAACTTAGAAATATGAAATGAAAGCAATAAAAATTCACCTTTATGCCAATGCTTGAATATAACCATTATGCCAAAGCTTGAAATCTGGTATGACTGATGGCATCTCTTAGTTAAGGATTCACCCAGACACCATGGAGGGGTTTTCTCTTAAAGCACAGTGTTTCTATAAAAAGATGTTTATTCAGGTTTCTCTGTCATGAAAACTCCTTATTTGCCAGCCAACATATTTGCCAATCAATCTCCCTCACACACAATAGTCATTTATTCTGAGCTGGGTTCTTTGCCTCATTTCATTTTTATTTAAGTATTGGTTGCCAATACTTAATAAATCCCAGGTTCTGTGCATTTTAGAGAATGACTAAGTTTTCAACTTTACAATTAAAGAAAACAAAAAGTCTCTAATGGAACAGTGGCACTCAGTTGCCCAGAATGCCCTCAAATTACATAATGCTGATTGGCTACTTTATCTATTCAAAGAAAAAAACAACAATAGTCCAAGTACAGATCAGATCAAGTCATTTGATGAAAGGTGAATGATGGGCTGCTGGCCCAACTTAAAGAAATTATCTCTGGAATAACATTACCCACCTGGGGAGCAAGTTTAATTCCTTGGGGTTTTAAAGTGACAGGATTCATTGGGGTGAGCTCCATCCCAGGCAAAAGGTCATAGAGTTTGTCTTCTCTCTTGTCTCCTTTGACCTGGTATCCACGACCCAGGCCTGTGTATGCCAAATAGCCACGGCCGCCCAGTCCTCTTACTCCCGCAGCCCCTACAGGTACATTCATGTAAATTTCTAGGAATGTAAGAATGATTAAACCGAATCAAACCACCAGAAAATCACCCTGAATCTTACTGTAATGGAAAAGTTAGCCCCAGTCACATTGATTATTGCCTTGAAGATGGGTAAAAAATTCTAGGATTCTAACATGACATTCAACATAATGTAGGGTTTGCCATGGGTGTCTTTCTTTTAACACTACCTGTGGAAGAAAGCAATTCCATCCAAACTATTGATAAATACATGAGCAACTTTAATGTTTTGGTACAGAGAAAAAATTTTGTAATTTTGGTCTTCAGTTAGCCTTTTGTTGATATTTTGCTGAAAAAATAAGTCAATATTGGGAAAACATTTATTAAAATATCCCAATGTAATATGACCAAATGTATTGAAATCAGCTTTGAATAGACTGTCACTGATGAGAAAATCAGAAATGAATCCAATTTCCCCAATAATCCCACCCCCAGGGAGCTATTGGAAACCCAACATTTTGAAAATGTGTTTTTAAGTTCATCACACTCTCTCCTATGTTCTGTCAATGTGAGGCTTAAATTTCCATTGAGTTTCATGCATAGATTCCTTTTGATTTTTGTTTTGCCAAATTGCTAATTTGATTTCTTATTGGTGTCATAGAGAAATAAGACAAATTAAATTGATTACTCTCATCCATAAATATCATTCATTGATTCCTTTCATATTATAAAATGGATATATTTTTTTCCTTGGAGTGAAGTTTGTCTTTTTCCTACATTGCAACTGGTTGACAACTTATATTTAATGTATAGATTCTTAATGATGTGATTGTAGATTATAAATGCAGTGTTCTAATTACATAATTTGTCATATAGACAGTTATCCTGAAGGAAATTCTAATTATTTCTTCTGCATGACAATTTTGGTGGGAACAATTGTATTATGAATATGGAATTTTTAAGGCTGTTGAAGACTGCAGTCCCTAGGATGGTCAATTTAGTTCTCCTAAAAAATAGCAAAACACAGTAAGATAAGTGTTTTCACAGTAATATTTAGGTGCTCCCTCTCTTCTAAATTAAAATGATGGAGAGATTAAAAAATGCACTTTCAATGTTGAATCGCCCAGATTGGTGTCATATTTGAAGGAGAATACTGGGACACTATTGGTGTTAGTCACATCCCAAAACAACCACCTTGAAGCAGCCCACAAGGCAAAAAAGAAACCAGTTTCTTAGAAATTAAAAGTGCTTTCCTTATCTTCTACATTGCTGGAACAACTGAGCTATGAAAACTGCTTAAACAGGTAGAATTCTTATAGGATTCAAATAGAAAATATTTATTGTCTGGCAGTCCGATTGACTACCCCGCCCCCCTTTGGCATTTACTTTTTAGCTCCCCAGATCCTGGAGAAATACATTTGTTTCTTTAAGAGTGTTCCTTTTTATGAAGGCATAACATATATTTCGTGAGGGAGAACAGATATAGCTGTTAGAATATGTTTATGATAATTTGTGGTTTATACATGAAGATGCTGCTGCTGAGTCACCATCTAGTACACACATGCCTTAAAGTGTTTTTGCTCTTTGAGGTAGATGGTTTCCATTGGAATTTGCTGTTCTCACTTGGAAGCTTTGTAATGAGTCACATACGACTCCAAGATGGCTGTGCTGTAAAAAGGGAGAAGCTAATGATTGTGAAACAGTATTAGTATGTTCAAATTTTATGGTCCCATGAATAGATCAAGTTTGTATTTTAGGCTTATTTGAACTACATTCTGACCAGGCTTTCTCAATAACCAGTTGTAATGTGAAAAAAAGTCTTTATGGAAGGAAACTGTTGGTATAATGTTTGATTTGCAGTAAACAATTTTCCAGTCTTTTTCTTCCAGTGGACCCATCTAATTTTCTAAGGCTATTGCAATTCAAGTTGCTTGAAATCTTGGGATTACTCTAAGGCAAGAGCTGACTGGTGTTACCTCTAACAGAAGGTGCTCGGATAATGGCCCTGTTCCCAAGGTGTCCTTTGGTGGCTGGGAAATGAAGGCTGGGAATCGCTGCATAGGCCTGGGGGGCATAGAAGACAGGAGCTCCAAGGTAGGCTGAAGTGGGATCATAAACATGGCCCAAAGAGTAGGTATACTCTCCTTGCAGCATGGAGCCCCTTCCACCTGTGCCTCGGGTATATCTAACATAACTGTCCTTGTCCACTGGTTTGGCTAGGGTCACTTCAATGGGGGAACCATCCAGTACCTGTTAGAAAGAAAAAAAAACAATGTGAGAAGATATGAAGACAACCAAGTATGGCTGAGCTCTAGTACCATGTGTCCTTCTAAGTGTTAACCCATTTGCTGCCATGTTTACTGGTTGTTTAATTCAAATGTAGCTTGTCTTGTCTTTTTATAGGTTTGTGTTTATGTGCCAGTTAATTTTCCCTGACTGTTTTTGCTGGTAAATTACATAAACTGTCCACAGGTTCGTCAGTGACATATTGGCCACTGTCCATTCACATATTAGTTATAAATTATCCGGATACAGTCACTGAGACAGAGAATTATGTAACATTTTAATGGTGTATATATATATATATATATATATATATTTAAATATTACATTTATATAATTATATAATCCTAAGAAACTTTAGGCTCATTATGGGTAGAATGTGATCACCACCAACTTAGCATAGTATGATGAAGGTTAAAAGAAATTAGTAAAGAGATCTTAACAATTATTAACACCTTGGCTTGGGCAGCACAGTCAGGCCTTTCCAGATGACAGCCAGTGAAAATCTTGCTCCTTAGAGCAGCTGTGCAATAGTAAGTTTTCCCTGGGATAGAAGGCTTAAGTGGGGCCCCATTCAAGGAAGGTGAATCTAGGAGGCTATAGCATTGTCCCCCACAGGTACTTCCTTGTGAAACAAACCTTTGAATTGGAGGAATCTCTGTTGAACTGTTGGGAACTAACAAACAGGGATGGCTGGCAGGAGCTGCAGAGGTTTCTCAAATCATGCACCATTTAAAAGCAGTCCTCAAGAATTATTGAAGTGGTCCTTTCCTACAGAAACTTTGTTTGATATTCTAAACAGTTCTAAATGTTGGAGATGATGTACATAGGTCTCCATAGGCACCTCATTTCCATGGATTGTTTGCATGAAAAAGAAGACAAAGATAGCTCTCAACAAGTACTTGATAGACCGGGCTGTTTCTTATCTGTAGGGACAAGGTATTAAAAACTGTGAGAAAGCATTTGCATCTTCTTTCAAATAAGAATGAGATGGGCCTCTATTTTATATAAAGAAAACAAATGATATAAAGTGTTTGTGCAAAAATTCTCTTTCACAGCAGCTGAGTGTGTACCCTTATCCTCTGATTTCCTGAACAATTTGGTGGTTCCCGATCATTGATATTTGCCAGACAAAGCTTGTGCTGCTTGTCATCCTGACCATTTTGGTCAGCCTCTGGGACAGTTTGTCCCCAGTTTCACATATCTATCTACTTTTTAGTAGCAGGATAACAGTGTCAAATATGCTAGATGGAACACATTGAGAGATAGCCAGAAGGCAGGTGATATTCAACTACCTTACATTCATGTTGATGTAATTAGAAGAAACAGACTTGGAGTGCTGAAGGAAGGGGATGCCTTTGAAGGTAAGAGTCTTCATATCTCTAGTCCTGCCTTGAGTTAGATGAGAGAGCCAAGTTGGTCTCTGCTTATAGGCACTTCCATATCAAAAGATATTTTGAATGAAATGGTTCTTTACTGAAAAGTCACATTTCTTGTCGTGATAGATTGTGTTCTGCATTCCTCTGCCCTTCCAACAGTGTTTCAAATTCAGTATTTAGTTCTTTGGTTTACACTTTTCAAGAGTTAGAACTATTTCTTATTATATTGTAGCTTCCAGCTCAGGAAACTGTCTTGAACATTACAGGCATACACAAATATTTATAGAATAAATGGTCACGTCCAAATCAATTCATCACATTTCTTTCCAAATCGGCTTCCCTTCCTGACTTCCCTAATAGCATTATCCTAGTCTCCCATATTGAAAATATATAATGGCTTGACTCATCCTTCTGTCTCATCCCTATATTGAATCAGTTCCTGAATCCTTTGGATTCACCCCCCATCATCCCATATAAAGTTGTTTCATATATTCCATTCCCACCTTAATTGAAATCCTTTATTCTTCCATTTAGGAATCATAATCAAGAATGTCCAGGAACCCTAAAAAGGATTCCATGTAAAGCAGCCTCCCAGAGCCTTCCAGAGAAGAAGCAGGCTGGAAAACAGTGGAGGGGGAATCTATAGAGCAAAGAGACGATCTCCCAATCAGGCTGTAGAATAGGATTGGATTTGGCCAATGGGGTTCCCCAGCAAGAGATTGAAGAGAAAGAGAACAGTGAGTTCAGGGCATTTATTCTCCAGGCTCCCTTTCTGAGGGATCCCCTTGGGCTGGCTGTGTTCCTTGGCCAAAGGTCACTATTTCTCTCAAAAAGACCTGCTCTACACAATTCTGTCCTCTTCCAGGATTCCCGTTACTTCTCCAGACCCTTGTCCCTTTGACTCCAGGAGTGTTGGTAACACCTCCCCAGGTTCCTGCCCTTTATCTTGTGATCCTCCTACCACCCCACCCCCCTTTATAATTAGTCCCTTTGCCATCTATTTCCCCTTGGGACTTTGACCCATCCATGCAAAGTTTAGTCAGTAAAACAGCTCTACGTGCATTGTATTCTAACCAAATTGATCTACTTTTTGCTGTTCTCCAATCATGTCTCTTTCCAAATTCTGTGCCCTTGTTTAAGACTGCCTTTCCTTCAGGTTTTCACGACTTCATCTAGATGTTATCCTCTCATCTCTGTTAGTATTTTCTGATTATTTATGAACCACTTCTCCTTCCTTTGAACATTCTCATCACTTTTTCTCTCTCTTATGACATTTAGCTCTGTACTTTGCAAAGGTGTTTGTGTACCTATCTTATTCCTCAGGTAAATTTTAGCTCTTTGGTCGCATTTTTGGTTTGATTCTTTTTGTATCTCAGATGTTACTTAGCATAATAAGTACCTACAGAAGGTTTTCAATTTTAATTAGATTGATATGTAAATATTATATTGGGTTTTTTAAACAAATCAATTTTATTGATACATATTAATAAAGCATACAATTTATCCAAAGTGTACAATCAATGGTTTTTGGTATAATCACATAGTTGTGCATTCATCACTTCAATTATTATGGCGTTTTCATTATTTCAATAGTAATAATAAACAAAAATCAGACAAACAAGAAAATTCCTCACCTCTCCATCTCTCTGTTTTCACTGCTATACATAGCTGCTATTTCTGGCTATTGTTGCACAATTATTTATTTGTTTATTAAGCAGTTTTATTGAAATATGTTCACATACCATAAGATCTATCCAAAGTGTATAATCACTGACTGTTTTTTCAGTTGTTAAAAAGTACTTTATTGTAAAATTGTAAAATAAATAGAAAAATATATTGAAAGAAATTACAAATTTTTAAAGAGAGTGCAAGGCCAGATTAGATTTAATATAATCAATTATAAAAAATAGCATAGCAACAAACATTTATAAATATAACTAATAATTCAAATATAATAGAAATTAATTATAACATAATTCTAATTTTTGTATTACAGCCCCAACTATTGGACATAATAATCTCTAAGAATGAAATAAATTATTGGCTTAGTTATTTAATTTCCATTTAGGCCATAATTCTTTCTATATTATCACATCCTATTTGGGAATTCTTTCACATCTTGTTGGAATGAATTACAACAGATAAAAATTTGCCAACTCCTAATTTTATGAGGCAGAAAAACTCAATCTTGTTCAACAGTAGTTATGCCAAATCATTATTGATCCAGGTAGATTATTTTAATTAAAGAGAATAATTAAGAAAGGGTTAAAGAAAATTAGAGTATCCAAAAATATATCCTTCCTCCAGGCCTCCTCAGTTGAAAGCAAGTGTTTATTTTGCATGAAAAAAAATTACAGAATACTGATCACAGGAACGATTTGCCAGTTGCACTGAGTAGTTATTGTTTATATACTATAATATTGCTATTTTACATTTATCTGGTCTACTCCAGCTCTTTTTTGATTACTATTTGAATGGAATGCCTTTTTCCAAACTTTCATTTTTAACGTGGTTGTGTCCTTACGTCTGAAGTGGGTTTCTTGTAGACAACATATAGATGATGGCTCATATTTTTTATCCATTCTATCAGTCTGTCTTTTGATTGGGGAGTTCAATCCATTAATATTTAGTGTTATTATTGTAAAGCCACTACTTACTTCATCCATTTTATCCTTTGACTCTCTGCTGTCATGTCATTCTAGTGTCTGCCTTCTTATCCATTAGTTTACCCTTCCTAATACTCTTCATTTCTAAACTCTTCTCCAAATCTCTCACCCTTGTTTTTTTCTTTCAGGCTACAGCACTCCCTATAGTAACTCTTGTAAATTTGGTCTTTTGATAACATATTCTATCAGTTTCTGTTTGTCTGTGAAGACTTTGAACTCACCCTCATTTTTTCAGGACAGCTTTGCCAGACACAGAATTCTTGACTGGCAGTTTTTCTTTTTCAGTACCTGAAATACATCATACCACTTTCTTCTTTCCTCCATGGCTTCTGATGAGTGGTTAGCACTAATCTTATCATGCTCCTCTTGTATGTGATGCTTTGCTTTTCTCTTGCTGCTTTCAGAATCCTCTCTTTATCTCTGATATTTGACATTCTGAGTAGTAGGTGTCTTGGGGTAGGTCTGTGCAGATTTATTCTGTTTGGGGTACATTGTCCTTCTTGGATATTGATATTCATGTCCTTCATAAGGGTTGGGAAGTTTTCAGTCATTATTTCCTCAAATATTCTTTCTGCCCCTTTTCCAGTCTCCTCTCCTTCTGGGGCACAGATAATGTGAATGTTTGTGCGTTTTGCATTGTTATTCAAGTCCCTGAGACTCTGTTCCATGTTTTCCATTCTTTTTCTGTTCTCCTGTCTTTTCTAGTTCAGATGTTCTGTCTTCAAAACCACTAATTCTGTCTTCAAGCAATTCAAATCTGCTTTTATGTGCCTCTAATGTATTTTTAATCTCATCTGTCGTGTCTTTCATTACCATAAGGTCTGTTACTTTTCTTTGCAGGCTTTCAAATTGCTCTTATGCTCCCCCAGTGTCTTCTTAATATCCTTTATTTCTTTAGTCATATTTTCTTTAAATTCTTTGAAGTGATTTAGGACAGTTGTGTGATTATCACTGATTAATTTTCTTAAATCCTGTATCTCTTCAGGATATTTGGTTAGTTCTTTTGTCAGGGCCATCTCTTCCTGTTTCCTCATATGGCTTGTAAATTTTTGCTGATGTCTAGGCATCTGAATATGTTGGTGAATTTACTCTGATGGCTAATTTCTCTCTCTTGCCTACAGTTTTTATTATTTCTTCACAGCTCTTCTTTGATATTTGGTTCAAATTATTCTCAGTCTTTAAAATTGTCCAACTTAATTTTTCAAAATTGGGCCAGGGACTCATTAGTGGGGTGCAGATTTTCTCCCAGGGGTTGTACACCGAGAGTGCGAAGTTTTCTCCATGCAATTTCTAGACTTGCCAGCAGATGGCGCCAGCTAGCGCACTTTTCCACGGAGGTGTATTGGCTTTCCTGTGTTCCAGTGTTGAATCTCCATATCTGAGATCCAAAGCAGGCTCTGCTGGCCAAATTCTCTAAAGAAAAGCACCCCGACCTCGCTTCCCTTTTCCTTTGAAAAAGCTGACAGGGAGGAAGATGTCTGTCCCTTCTCAGTCAGCTGCAGTGAGCCAGCAGATTTACTGTAGCTTAGTGACTTGTGAGGGAGGGGAGCCCTTCCTGCCCACCACAGGGGGATTGGTAACTTACATTTGTTGTTTCAGCTTCTTCATCTCTCTATCCCTCAACCTCCTGGGAGCTGTGTAGCACTGTCCTGGTCTGCTTACCCCCAAACCAGTCCCTTGGACAGCTTTTGGCTCTTTCTCGGTTGTTTTTACGAGAGCATTCAGCGCTGCCTGTTAGTCCATCACCATCTTCCCACTGTCCTCTATATTGGTTTTTATAGATAAATTAGTAGCAAGGGTGCATAAGTTGGTTTCCCCCGACTCCAATCTTGGCAAGGTGAGAGATTCAAAGCCTTCCAGAGTTGGGAGATCAAACTCTGAAGGGCAGAATGGTAATAGCTAACTTGACATCTTTTCTTATCAACAGCATCTAAAACACAGCACTACAAAAGTGATATTCTCTTTGTAGTAATGACAGAAAATTAGAAGTGGGAGAAATACCTTGGAAATAATATACTCCAATCCTCTCTTTTTAAGGAAATTGAGGGGCAGCAACTCGTCCAAAATCAGTCAAAATTAACGGTAGAGTTGGACATACAAGCCACTTTTTCATGGTATTTTCAGCACTTCTCTTTTGTGCATCTTAAATGACTAAGGTGGCCATATCAGAGATAGAGCAAGCCTTAGTGAGCTAAATGTGTAAGACTGTTCCTTTGGATAAAGTTTCCACACCAATCTTTGATGGAATCTCAACATAATTTTTCTCGTCCTTAGTAAGTTACTTATCAAAAGATTTACTTCATTACCTTTCCATTTAAAGCTTTCATAGCCTCAACTGCGTCTTCTCGGTTACTGAAGTGCACAAAGGCATAGTCTCGGATTTTCTTCACTCTCTCCACAGCACCTGTAAATACAGTGAAAGTAGCCTCATTAGCAAACTTGAGATAGCACTGATAATGATATATTTAGCATTTAGCTTCCAAGAGTATTTGATTTGCTTTTTTTTTTGCAGGGACATCCAATATTTAGGTAAGGATCTCATCAAGAACACTTAATGTGTCCAGGTTCTAAAATTCTACACATTCAACAGATTTTGTTTGTACATTTTTATGATACCTATATTCTTCCTTATTATAATTAGTTATGGACTTGTGTTTTTTTACTTCTTTGATTATAAGACCTTGGAAGGCAGAGATGACATCTTACTTTGCATCTTATATCATGTAAAAGATAGCACCTAACACATGGTGTGATGGTTAGGCTAATGTGTCAACTTGGCTAAGTAGTTGTGTCAAGCAAGCACTGGGCTGATTGTACTATAAGGACATTTATGGACTTTAGTCATTGGTGAGTTTATGGCAGAGATGGCTGATTTTATCTACAATCAACCAGGGAGATTGCTGTCAGCAATGAGTGACGTTTTATCCAATCAGTTAAATGCCTTAAAAGGAGAACTGATTTCAGCGTTCAGAGAGAATTTCCCAGCTTGTCTTTGTATAGCCAATATCTCCCAGGAATTTATAAAGGATCTTCATCGGAGCCCCTGGTTTGCAACCTGCATGTGGAATCTGGACTTGTGCATCCCCACAGTCACATGAGAGAATTTTATAAAATCTCATACTATTTACAAATATTTCCTGTTGATTCTGTTTCACTGAGAACCCTGAATAATACACATGGTAAAATATTTGTTGAATAGAGTTGAACTCAATTATTGGTTATCTTATAAACATATATTTAGGGAATTACCTTTTCAAACTATGTCGCCGCCCCCCCCCCAAAATACCTTATCTATTACATAACAGCATGTTAGAATTAGGAGGGACTTTAGCAATGATTTACTTTATTTTTTCTGACAAGGTAAGTGAGATTTATGAACACACACAACTCAGAACTATAACACAAATCTTCTTTTCTAATACTGTTTTGATTTTAAAAAGTTTAATTAAACTTTTTTGACTAAAAAAAGTTTCTGAAAGAACATTTGAGAAGCAAGATGGCTCCCTACCATGCTGATCATGATATCTAAAGACTGGAAACAATGTAGATATCCACTAATTCTACTCTGAGGAATATCTTTTGCAGAAACACTCACTAGGATCACATGTAAGGATACCAATTGCACTGCTATTGTAATAGCAAAAACAAAATAACCTAAATTCCATTTTCAGGGGAGTGATTAATTATGTTGCATTCATACCAAGTAACACCAAGGAATCCTTAAAGATAATAAAATAGACCTATATGTACTTACACAGAAATATCTAAGTCCTGTTATTAAATTTAAAAGTTACAAAATAAAAGAAAAGGAAAATCTGAGCTCCCCAAACATGGTTTCTATAATTTTGAAATGCTCCACTTTTTTTTTCTACAGTGAAAAATTTTCCCTGTATTTAGATCGGCTACACATTCCTGAGTAATGATTATTTCACCCTATTACAATCGACATCAAGTTAAAAATTCCAGGTTAGTATAATAAAGTATTAGCAATTCTAAATAACAGAATAAATGTTGTACATCTCTTTTAAATAGTGTTTTCATCTTATTCTACTTTGGTGTCATTTGTTAAAGGAACCATATATTAAACAACATATTTGAAACATCAAGGAAGTATTTTCATAGACAGTCACAAGGAATGTATGCTTTAGCTCCTGCAGAAAAACGATTGGCTTTCTTTTAGTCTTGAAAAATAAAATGCATCAATGGATATATTGCAAATAATATTGACTATTGCTCTAGGCATCATATTGATATATAATTAATTATACTTTGCAGTGTTTAGTTATTAGGTATTATTTTTGCTGATAATATAAATGAACTTATACAGCAGTTCTACTGAATTGCATTTAATAATAGTTTTTAACGATTCAGTCAAGGAACTATAAACTGTGTCCACAGCTACCATGTGAGTTGATTTTATGGTATGAAGTTTTATCCCAGCAAAGCACTGAACTAGCAGATATTTCACTTTGAGGATAAGTAGCATTTAGAGTGCCTTATTCCACTGCAGCGCTTCTTTGAGGAAGAATAAAAGGTGATCTGCCCATAAAGCTGCCATTGAGAAAGGTAAGCATAATGGAATAGGGAAAAGGCTACTCATTGCCATCAAACTTGCATCACAAGTATTAACTCACTGTTGTCCTTCAAATTATAGAGAATCTTAAAAGGGAGTCACTTCGATTTAATCCCCAGCCTGTGTCATCTATTCTTTAAATAAATGTCAAAAGCCAACCAGTGGTCACTTAACAAGGTTGGGTTTGTAGGAGGAGACGAGGCCAAAGGCACATCTGATTTCTACTGATACGTACATTCAAGCAGCAGAGCTTGTGCCCTTATCAATGCTTGTCAGAATAAAGAGGAGCTAAGGCTTGAGGGACTGGACACATGAAAACAATGTCACCATCAGTAACATACTTCTTTCATATAGAATGAAATCTTACTATTATATGGTAAATAGAAAAGAAAAGATTCATTTCCTTGATATCCATTAATTTCTCTGCCTAAGACTATCATTTTACCTCACTTTAAATAAAAGGTCACTTATATTATTTTTTAAATAACAAATATGCTATAATAATCACAATTTCTCAGGACATTGCTCCCCCTTATGTTTACACACAGACACACACACACATTCATAAATACTCTGCCTCTATATTTACTTATTGATTGAATGATATATTTTTCTCTCTTTTACTGGAATAGAAATTCTTTAAGGTCAAGGCCAGTATCTCATATCTTAGTATTCTCCTTAGACTAGAGATTAGGACCACAGCTTTTACAAGGAAGATACTGAAACACTGGATAATTATTTATAAAGGAAGAAAAAAAGGAAGGAAGGAAAGAAGAGAGGGAGAGAAAGAAGGAGAAAGGGAGGGAAGAATAGAGGAATGGAGCAGAAGAGTAAGAAGAAGAAAGGGAAACTGTTGCACGTAACATTCTAAAAATCAAAAATGTACCTGTTAATCTCATTTCCTTTCATATACCAAAAATAAAAATCTTGACTAAAAGCACATCATTAGGTTCAGAAGAGAGTCTTGGCTCACAAAAGAGAAAAAAACAATTAGCACAATGGTGGTTTTAAATAAAATTTCTTCCATAGCTTGATAATGATTTATGTTATAACATTATGTTTTAAAAATCCTAACCTCCTACATATCCACGTATAAATATTTTTCTAAATATTTATATATACTACACAGAAAGAGAATTGGAAATATAGAGACCCAAATGTTAATAGAGGTTACTTCAAGAGTGAGGAGAAAGAGTTGGGCAGAACGAAGAGGAATTTCATGTTAAATTTATAGACTTAGGCATTTTACAAATATTTTGCAATCATTATTTATATTATTTCCATAATAAAAAGAAAATAACAAACAACAAAATTTCCCATTTTAAAGATTTCTAAGTGTACAATTAGGTATTATTAATTACAGTCACAATGTTATGCTACCATCATCAATATCCATTACAAAACTTTTTCATCACCCCAAACAGAAACCTACACATTAAGTAGCAACTCCCAACTCCCCCTCCCCGCAGTTTCTGGTAACCTCTATTCTACTTACTGTCTCTATTAATTTGCTTATTTTAGACACTTCCTCCAAGTGGAATCATACAATAGCTTTCCATTTGTGTCTTGCTTATTTCACTCAAGATTTCAAGTTTCATCCATGTTGTAACATGTATCAAATCTTATTTTAATGTTGAGAAACTGCTTCACTTGTTGATGGTAAGATATAAAGATAAAGTCATACTAAGAACTTTATACTTTACATTTTATTATTAAAACTTAAAAAAAACTTTGCTTACTCAATTTTAAAAATAGAGCTTTTGGGAAGCGCATGTGGCTCAAGCAATTGAGCTCCCACCTACCACCTGGGAGGTCCCAGGTCCAGTTCCCATTGCCTCCTAAAGAAGACAAGCAAGACAGCGAGCTGACGCAAAGAGCAGGAGCAGCAAGCTGACAAAACAAGATGATGCAACAAGAGACACAAGGAGGAAAACACAATGAGAGACACAACAAAACAGGGAGCGAAGGTGGCTCAAGTGATGAGGCACTTGAGGTCTCAGGTTCGATTCCCGTTGCCTCCTAAAAAGACTAGCACGCGACAAACAGACACAGCAAATACAAACAATGAGGGGGTGAGAAGAAATAAATAAATAAAATAAATCTTAAAAAAAAAAAAAAAAAGCTATTACCTAGAGTGAAAACTTATTTAACCACTACCAGTTTAGCATGCCAATTATCATCTTTTGTTATTTTCACTATAATTAACGGGCCGGAAACATATCTCTCTTCAATATGCAGACTGGGAAAGCTGATAGCCTTTCAGTAGTTTCTCACTACTGTTTTAATTAATCCTATCTAAATTAGATAAAAACAAGAATATCATTCACTCCGGGAAGATAGAAAGTCAACTGCAGCATGGTAGGGGATGGTGGGGTGTTATTTAAACACATACGTATCAGATTCCTATGTCTACAACTATATCAACTTTCAGAGCACAGCTTAAAAATCACTACAAAACATGAGTCTCCTCCTACCCTCTGAGGGGTGGCCATTGTTCTTCTGGAGAATCTTAAACTCCTTGAGAATAGAGAAGTCTCTGCAGAAATGACAGTTGAATGAATAAATGAGAGAATGGAATAAGGAGGGGGCCCGGGATCATAGAATTGGTTAAGAAGTTCTTAACCAGTCATGGAGCTAGTACTTGCTAGCTGTTCAACTTAAGACAAGCTACTTAACTGGTCTGGGTCTTGGTTTTCTTATCTAGAAAATAATGGCAGTAACAAATTAATTGACAGCATAAGGTTGTTGTAATGAATAAATACAGATGCTGTGAAAGTACCCACCCCAAGAGTTAGTGCATAGTGAGGCAGTCAATCATTTGTGATTTCTATATTAGTCATGGATTTCCAGCTGTTGGTATGGAACCACACCATTATATTAAAATGCTAGGGAAGGCTGGGAAAAGGCAAATCCTTGGGGAATCTTACTAATTGCCTTCAGAGCCAATCATCAGCTTGCCATTTTGTTTACCTGGAATAGAGTTGGAAACAGGCAACAAGAGTATGTGACATGAGCATTCTTGGGCAGTTTTAATATCATGGCACTGTGGCCCATGTTTATAAACAACCTACAGAGCTATTGCTCAGAGACTGAGACATTCTCAGTTATGGAGGGATAATGTTAGCACTGTGAGGCGCCTAGGCCAGCATTACCCAGAGTGTGCTCCAAGACGTTAATTCCACAAGATGGTTTACCAAAAACGGGGATCTATGGTCCAAAAGTTTAGGAAATGAGGCATCCTATATGGCCTCTTCTGGAGACTTCCAAAGCACATTAAAAGGGTAAGAACTCTGATAAATCCCACAACAAAGAAATCTGTTTAATTTTGTTGACTCTGATGTTTATAAATTTATTTGACTGAGTATGACTTTTATGAGTAACATCTACAACAGTTTGTGGAATTAATGTTCTGCAGAACAGACTTTGGGAAACGCTCATTCAGACCTTGTTTCTTAAAATGCTTTACTGTTTCAGTATGGTAGTTACCATATGGAGAAAAAAGAGATAGGGAGTTAATTTATGGCCTATAATTGATACTAAAAAGTATTGACAAGATGAATAGCAACTAATTATGCCCCTCCACCTTCCCTTGGTTTCTTCTTCATTCAACTGAGTTTCCTAGAATCAATTGTCACCTCCTTGCTTATGTACCTAAAGTTACAACTATATTCCACTAGGCTAATAGTTCTCAACTGAGGACAATGTTACCCCCCAGGGTACATTTGACAATGCCTGGAGACAGTTTTGTTTTGATTGTTACAACTTGGGGGGTGCTATTGGCACCTAGTGGGTAGAGGACAGGGATGTTAATAGACATCCTAACTGTGCACAGAACAGGTCCCCACAACCAAGAATTATCTGGTCCCTAATGTCAATAGTGCTGAGTTGAGAAACCCTATATTAGACCTAAATTTATGGGCCTGCATTCATTAATTCAATAAGTATTGAGCATCAATTATGTCCCAGGAAAAGAGACAGGGACTGGAGAGATATTGGAAGCAAAGAGGACTTCATCGAACTTATAGTTTTGAGAAAGAGATATGTATTTACTAAATAATCACACAGATAAAAGTAAAATTATAATGATAAACGTGGTAGGACTTCCCTATTCTCACTTCCAAAAACAGGTTACAATTTGAGTATTTTGCATGTAATTATGAGGAAGATACATAAAAAGTTATCTAACAATATATATGTTATCCTATTTATAAAAGCTCAAATATAAGAGCTTTTAAAGTACATTTTGGTATGTCCTACCTGATTTAATATTGTTGAATTCCTTCTCAATCATCTCCTCAGAGGTAGACAGCATAAGATTTCTTACATATAGGATTTTCACGGAAGACATTGTGTCTTCATCAACTTCTACTTCTGGCTCTGCCCAGTCCACTGCAATAGGATGTCCCCATAACTGAATTCTTCCTGTTGAAAATGATCACAAGCATGATTAAAGAAATCAAAACAACACTATCTTAGTTCATCCTGAGGCCTTTTAAATTGAACTGATCCTTGAAGTCTTGCCTGAGCAAGACGACCAGTATTAAAGGAGGTGATTATTGATCTTGAAAGACATTCAGAGTAAATGTAAGAGTAAGTTAGAAGGGAGTTCTGTGTGACTAGTGGCATATTATAACTATAAAGTATAAAGGGAATCGGGATGTAGTTTGTAATGGCAGCAGTGGGCATGTGTGGGTCTTGGGACAGCTCTCACAGGGTTGAAGGTGAGATGGCAGAAGGAGAAAAAGGAAAATAATGGATTTAGGGCTTAGACTAGAGTCTGACTTTATGAAACACTAAAAGGGTCATGAGGGAGTGTGACTGCTGCTGTTGGAATCTGTATTTTTATATTGGTCAGACACCACCACAGAGATGTCGACAACATGGTGCTTTGGGAAGGATGAGCAGGGCTCAGGCAGCCCTTGGGGTGCTCTCTCGGTCACACCTGCTCAGAGCTCAGGCCAACTGTGCTCCCTCCTCATTCTCTCTCTCTCAGAAAATGGGCAACCTGGGAATCTGGGAAAAAGTATCTAAATTAAGAAGACAGATGAAGAACAATGGAAGAGTATATGATGAGGATTTTAACTCTTCTTAAAAGGGTAATTGTCATCGACGACAAAATGTATTTTTGTATTCCTGTAATTACAATATACTGAGTGTCTAGCACTGCACTATTTTCCATTTTACAGAATTACAAATTTTTTCAATTTTACAGAAGAGGAAATGACTTTAGAGGGGATGATTTGCCCAGCTGTTTTACTTCACAGACTCTCCCATTTGCTTTCTGTGACTCAGCTCCTGTACTCTTACACAGTGCATATTCATGATGAGATGATGAGGGGAGGTTGATGGCCAACTCAAGTTCTCAATTTGACTGGGAATCTCATTGGTTTTTTATTAGTTATATGAGGACAAGCTATATCCTGAAAGCAATAAAGAGCGTGAAAGAACAAAATCAGCAATTCTCAATATTGGTAAGAGTTTAGTTGCTTAATTATTATATATGGAAGGAAATTATTTTCAATCAAAATGAATCTTTTGATTCATTGAAAAGCAGTCAGTAAAGGCATCTGTGGCATTGGCATTCTAAAATGCAAATGAAGAATAAACAGAAGAGTTATCCTAGAGAGGCCAGATCCTGCTACCCTAGCCAGTAGCTAATTTCCTCTTAATTGATTCCCAGGGGCTAGTTTTCTCCATTTCTCTCTTTTTTTCCCCATTCTTTTCCCTTTCCTTTTCTTCTCTCCCCTTCCTAGGTTTTACATTGCTGTGGTGATTTGGTGCTATATGAACCCCAGACAAACATGTTCTTAAATTTAATCCATTTCTGTGGGTGTGAACTCATTGTTAGTGGGTGTTTTTTTGTTTGTTTGTTTGTTTGTTTTGTTTTGTTTTTGTGGTACTAGGGCTGGGGAATGAGCCCAGGACAGACTTTGTATGTGGGAAGTCAGCACTCAACCACAGGAGCTACATGCTCCCCTGAGTTGTTCGTTGTTTTTTTGTTTGCTTGTTTGCTTGTTTGTTTATTTTGTTTTTAGGAGGCACCAGGGACCAAACCTGGGGACTCCCATCTAGGAAGCAAGCGCCCAACTGCTTTAGCCACATCCAATCCCAAAGTAGGTCTTTTTGATGAAATTACCTCAGTTAAGTTGTGGCCAACCCAAACAGGGTGGGTCTTAATCCCATTACTGAAGCCCTTTATA
The DNA here is from genome assembly GCA_026826555.1 of Tolypeutes matacus. Taxonomy (NCBI): domain Eukaryota; kingdom Metazoa; phylum Chordata; class Mammalia; order Cingulata; family Chlamyphoridae; genus Tolypeutes; species Tolypeutes matacus. The sequence continues at coordinate 2,831,267 of JAKSZT010037812.1, forward strand.
AGCAGAATGAAATTCACACAGAAGAGAGAACACCAGAGAGAGCAACCAGAAGCTGAATATCAATGGAATGTGGAAGAGAAGAGAGAGGCCAGGGAAAGCTGCACATGTGCATTGCCACGTGACAGAGGAGTTCAGGACCAAGGATCACTGGCAGCCAGTCCCAGAACACTAGTCTTCAGAAAGAAAACATTGCCTTGATGACACTTTGATTTGGACTTTCTCTTAGCATGAAAACTATGAGCAAATAAATTCCCTTGACTAAGCTGACCATTGCATGATATTTGTTTGAGCTGCCAAAGAAACTAAAATAATTGCTTGTGCTATTTGCTTTTTATTCCAAGACACCTAACCCAGGTAACTGTTTCCCTAGAGTCCAGGGGTTCTCAGACTTGGCTTTCACACTCTGATTACCTGGCAGAGATTTGAAAAAGTCTGAAGTATGGTTTCTACCCAATGGCGTACTGGAGCCAGTCCTTATTGGCTTAACAAATATAAATTTTCAGAATTTTATGAACCAGTTGACATCATGTTGGTAGCTTGCAATCAACCACAGTGTGACTATTTATGCCATGGAAACCAGCAAATGCTAAAATTCAGGATTTTGACGTCCCCATAGAACTAGCTGTAAAGATTTACCAGCTCACCACTGCCCCCACTCACCTCTATTCTGAGATATGTGGTCTGGACCTCAGGATTTTAAAAAGTTCCTTAGTTAATTCTAACAGAGCCAAGGTTGAGAACCACGGCTCTATCCCACTGACTTTTGCCTTCCCAGTCTGTGTCTATGGTAAGCCATCCATGGACTTGAAGAGCTGCAGAAGGCTAGGGTGGACAGAAAATATGAGCGGAAGTATGTGAAGCAGTGGTTTCCACAAATATCCCAGTGAAGGCCTCTGGTGGAAGTCAATATTGCAGAGTGATTTGAGAACATGAGGCTTGAAGTCAAACATGTTCAAATATTGGATCAATGATCCTAGTTAGGAAACGTAAACTTTCTAAACATCAATTTCCTCATCTTTAAAATTGGGATAACAATACCTACCTAATAGGGTTGTTGTTAAGACAAGAGGAGATGATACATATGAAGGACTTAGCTTGTCACTTTTAAATGATTGGTTCAGTAAGTCACTCTTGCTTTGATATTTTTGTCTACTTTCTTGTATATCTAGTTTCCTTAGAATACATGCTCTTTGAGCACAATGGATAGGTATTAGGCTTTTTTAGATTTCCCTATGTCCAGGTGTTCACCTTCCACGCAGGGAATGCCCATTATCATTAGCTGATAGATTTAGCCATAGATCACAAAATTTCCCTGCTAAATAAAATCATCTAGAGCACTGCAAACACCAGTGCCCCAACTCTCCACCCTAGAGAAGCAGATTCAATTGGTCAGAGGTTGTGTTTGGGCCCTGGTAGTGTTTAAAAACCTCCCCAGGTGACTCTAATATGCAGCTCAGCATGGACAATATTCACTGATTCTCAAACTTGTGGTCCTCTGAGCAGCAGCAGCATTCTCTGAGAACTTGGTGGGCAAATTCTCGGGCCCCATCCCAAACCTACTGAATTAGGAACTCAGTGGTGTATATTAACAAGCCTTCTTGATGATTCTGATGCAAGCTAAAGTTGAACATAAGTGTGAAACATTAGTTGAGCATGAGTTTGAGAACATAAGTGTGAAATAAATGCTAGATCCTGTTATAATTTTTTTTTCTTTTTTCAGATCATCCTTACAATGCTTTGAAGGCCTCTGAATTGGATGCAACACCTGTTCCATACACAGGTCAGCAAAGATGTCAAGAGAGAGCTGACAACTCTTAACAGTTGACGCCAGGGCTGGAGAGCAATTATGTCACTTTAAATAACAGTTTTCTCTGTGTCCACAAGTCTGGATCAATTAAGAAGGGAAAGCTTCTTGTGGTCCTTGTCTATCATGGTTCTCAAAGGTCCTCTCATTCTTTAAAGCTAGGCTTTCCAAAGGGTTGGAAATGACCAGAATCCTTTGTTGTTGATGATACTGTGAAATAATAGGTAGAATGGTTCAAATGAGTATTAGATTTTGCACTAAGGTCTCATTAGAAATGAAACTGCCACACCTAATGCCCTACACCAGTAACCCTCTATGCTCTCAATTAGAGGGACAAGAATCCCTCGAGAACATAGGCAGTACCCGATAAAAGAAAACAGATCAATATGTCAAACCCTCAATATTATTGCAAATAACTATGAATCTTATTCTGCAAAAATTGAAACTTAGTGGTTACTATATGTTCCAAGGGGAGGGGGAGGGAAGAATAGAATAGATGGAATATAGGGCATTTTTAGGGCATTAGAATTGTTCTGCATGATCTTTCAATAACACATGCAAGCCATTTTAAATTTTGTCAAAACCTAAAAAGTGTACAGTCCAAAATGTAAACCATTGACCATGGTTAGTAACAATGCTTCAATATTTGTACATCAATTGTAACAAATGTACCATCCGCATGTAAAATGTTATTAACAGGGGAGAGTGGAAAAGAGGGAGGGTGCAGGGTATATGGGAATCCTTTATATTTTCTATGTGACTTTTCTTTGAAGATAAAATGGAAAAACAAGACTCTGGGGGAATACACAGAAGAAATTGTTACTGTACATACAAGACAACAGATCTTACAGAGATGAAAGACACAATGTCTAAATAATTTTTATATTATTCCAATTTTTTAAAAAATTTTGTATTTTATTTTTCATTTTTAGAACTATTATTTCATTTTCTTATTTTATTTGGTTATTTTGTTGACTTTGTTTTTGGAGAGGTTTTGGATCACAGAAGGGTCACAACTGTGGCAGAGGAGGATCACTGGTGTGGAGTGTCAGTGATGAGGGGATGTGTGGGGAGGGGTGCACCTAGAGCATGTCTCTATGGCATATGAATATGTTCAAGTGTTCATGAAATATTGTCTTGGTGAGTGGAGACCCACACAATAACCGAAAGAATATTGAATTCCCATCCTGGGGAGTCCTCCTATATTCTCTAATGGAATGGCAAGAATCCCCTGAGTAAAGTGATGGACAGTGCCTAGTGAAGGAAGAGAGACCACTATGCCAGGCCCTTGATATTGATGATTGTACTTATGAACGTTTTCTTGTGAAATTGAAACTTAGCCTAGTATTATACATTGCCTAAGAGTTACCTCCTGAAAGCCCCCTTGCTGCTCAGATGTGGTCTCTTTATATACCAAACTCAGCATATAAATGCATTACCTTCCCCCCACCCCCCAGTATGGGACATAACTACTGGAGATGAGCTCCCTGGCACTGAGGGATTATTACCAAGCACCCACTAGCGATGCATCCGAAAAAGACCTTGACCAAAAGGGGGACATATTAAATACAAATGAGTTTTTATGGCTAAGAGATTCCAAAGTGAGTTGGGAGGTCATAACAGAGGTTACACTTATGCATGTCTCAGCAGGATATCATTGACTGCCACAGTAAATGGTGCCTCAAACAGTGGGGCTCTTGAGGGTTTTAGAGACATCCAGACACTATAAGCAGGACAGATAACTCAGTAATTCGACACCCTGTCAGTGGACCTTACTCTGGAATTTATGCTCCCCAGTGTAACAGAGTTATACTCATTTATAGTTTCCCTACACATGGCTCTTCTGCCCCTTTTATTTGAACCTATAATTAGCACTATACTTGTTAAATATATACCCCAGAGACTTAAATCTTTGGTCTGTTTATATTCCAGTTGAGTCCTGAATCTCAGCAGAGTTGCAACACCTATCCTCCAGTTCATTGGACTCACCCAGGACAACTAACAAAGAGATGATGATGGATAACACCCATCCCAAGGAACAGAGAGTGTCTGCAACTGCAATCAAGATAGTTCTAGCCACCTACCCCATGGGATCTAAGCCCCCTTTCAATTAGAAACAGAGTGGGTATCACCATCCAAAAATCCTCAAGATTCGGAAATGAGCAATGGGCTAAAGTAGGCTTATTATTATTCTATTATAGACTTATTGTTATTCTGGCAATGGAAGAACTTTTATCATTGATATAAAGGCAGTAGCCACCAGAGGTTCTGAGGGGAGGGAGAAGGAAAATTAGGTGTAATATGGGGGCATTTTCAGGACATTGGAATTGTCCTGCATGACATTGCAATGATGGATACAGGCCATTATATATTTTATCATAACCTACAAAATTGTGTGGGGCAAAGTGTAAACTATAATGTAAACTATAGTCCATGGCTAGTAGCAATGCTTCAATACATGTCCATCAATTTTAGCAAATGTACCACACTAATGAAGGTTGTTGTTAATGTGGGAAAGTGTGTGTGGGAGTGGGGCATATGGGTATGTATCCCCTATATTTTTTATGTAACATGTATATAATCTAAAGCTTCTTTTAAAAAAAAATTAAAAAAAAAATTATTTTCTTTGGCTAGCTCATTCACCGGGTGTCCCAGCTGTCAAGTTTGCAGATGAGGCAGTCTGATGAAATACCTGAGTGAAGCACAATTGAGGCCAACTCAAAGGGCCACAGGTAAGGTGAGTTTCCTAAGATCATGATGAAGATGGGTGGAGGATGGGGAGCGTGAGTTAGCTTCTATATTGCTAGATCCTGGACAGAAAACTCAAAGGGAAAAGTCAGGGCCTTAGGTGGAAGCATAATGAGTGCTTGAGAATTTCTATAGATCAGCCCTCCTGATCTCATCAGCTGTCAGCTTGACTCAGGTAAAGACAGAAGTTCTCTGTATGGGCCAGGATGCTATGTTCTTTGAAGAGATGGGGAGGCTTACGGAAGATTCAGCCTTTCTAGGAAATGTGGCTGTCTGGGCTTTGAAAACTCTCTTCCATTCTGGACCCTCTACTGTTGTCATCCTCCCCACACCCAAAATGATTGTACACATCTGTTTTTATAGATAATGAGTGGTCCTAAATAGAGGGAGGAATGTGGCCAGTGTGGATTGGAATAGTGATGTGGGTTGGAGGTGGTGGCTGGGCAGGGGCTTGAAAACCAAGAGTGAGCAGAGAGGAGGGCAGTTCTTTCTAGTAGGGGATGCAGCATTAGAAATAAAGGAGACGGAGATGTGCATGGTGGTGCCTAGCACATTGGGGTCTGCCCTAATAGAAAGGAAGAGTTTTTTTATTGGGGAGTAGAAGCTAGAAAATAAGGTTGCAAAGGATTGGAACCATGAATGAAAGGCCTTGGACACCACACTCAGAGATGTAGCCTTTATCACAGATGGAGCAAGGAGCCGGTGAATATTTTTGAACATGTTTTGACCTCTCAAAGCTAGTAAGTGATGTCATTCAGTCTCTCAACAGACAGATATCGAATTCCTACTATTTGGAAGAGCTTTTTGAAAAAGATGACATGGTATTTTGGAAACATTAGTCTAGTGCTAATGTGCAGATTGGACCAGGCAGAGGATGGGGTCCATTAAAGATGGAGTAGAACTAGGAGAAGCATTAGAAGACTTTGAAAAAAAAGTAACCTAAGGCTGAGAATATATGTTTAGTCTACAGTGGTGGTCCGAGAGCTGGATGGACACAGGGACTTTTCAATGGCCGAATTGTTGGCATTGAAGGGATAGAGGAGTTGAAGAGGATAGCAAAATGTTAAGCCTGGGTGGCTGAGAGACTAAGCATGCCCCATGAGGAGTTTTAGTCGTTCTCTGGACCTGTGAGTTATATAACTTAATCATGGATAAGAAGAATGAAGAAGCAGCGCATGAAAGCTTTAACATAAAAAATATCCACCTCTTTGATAGAGCCAGCATTTTTTGGAGTTATTTCATATTTTTTCCCTTTATGCCGAAATTATTATTTAAAAATTTCCCCAAGCCCAGAAGCCATCATCTAATTTTGAAAATTTTGAGAGTTAGAGCTAAGCCTACTTCTCTCAGTTTACTTTGTTTTAAAGAACATGTACAGGGCAACAAGAATCTCACTGCTTTTGTTGTTGCTTTCTGTTTAATTCTGGTGGCACTGCAATAACGTTCAGGAGAAGAGTTGGTTCCAATGTTCCCAGACTATCATTTTTGAAATCCTCTTATCATTTTTATATTAACTCCTTTTAATACCTTTTAGTGAACATTCGAGAATGAGCGGAGGCCTTTAAAACAATTTTTCCTAAGTTGATCTGAGTGAAAGGCCTGATCCTAGCCGAGGCAGTGTCTTGCTTAAGACTTTCAGACTCAGAAATTGATGGATTATTGCCCAAATGGGACCTACCCTGCAGATGGAACACATAACATGGGTGCCTTTCTGAGAACAACTATTATTTCTCTGGCCCAAATTAGACAGACACTATTAACCACTAGGGAGTCATAATAAAAGTACATCATTTAATTGCCATTGGGATAATATATCACTTGCAGGTTTGTCATTTCTACATTGTAATAGATAAAGTGCCCTATTTCAAATAAGCCTGACAATAAAGTCTATATAAAAAAATAACTGTGATTGATGTATTTAATTTTAAGAGAATTCTTAAATCCTCTTAAATTCATATATTTAACTTAAATTGATATATTTAATTTGATATATTTAAATTGTCATATTTAATTTTAAGAAGATCTATTGTGAGATGGATAAGAAGAATAAAGAGTTTAAAATACAATATAATGCAATACAACAAAATCAAAGAAAGAGAAGGCAAAAAAAAAAAAAAAAGAAAGAGCAAGCATTTGTTTTCTTTGCTAATGAGCATACCTGCCTGCAAGTGGCAGGGTGGAGTAGAGAGGATGAAGCAGAGAGGCATGATGGCTATAGAGAGGAAGGGTTTGCAAACCTGGTAGCAGTTTCCTGCGTGCCATGGCGGCTGCTCTGTGACTCTCATACTCCACGAAGGCAAAGCCCCGGTTTTTGGTTTTATCTGCAGCACTTGGGTAGACTATGACATCAATGACTCCTTCGGTGACCTTTTTCATCTCCAATAAGATTTCCTCTCTCTTTTTGGTTTTTGGGATTCCTCCAATAAACAATCGGCAGTTGTCCACACTGGCACAAACCCCCAAGAGACGCCCATTTCTGCAAAAAGGGCAGGCATTTCAATTGGTGAGATACTTGTATGATTCAGGTTTAAGACAGAGGTTAAAAATGTATGGCCCTGGGCCAGATATGGCCTGTAAATTTGGAATGTTTGGAGAGTTATGGGTTATTTTGAAAAATCAGAAAATTTGTCAACATTGGCTCTACATTTTCACAGGAAAGAAAATTGTCTGAAGCTGAGTAGCATCTGCTCTCTTTAGACAAGATGTGGATCCATGTGTTATCTTCAATCTCCAGTACTCCTCAATGCATCTCCAATACTGGGGCCGAGTGCCATTGCCTTTATACCTGGTTGGCTTTACTCATGTCATCTGCCTGGCCCTGGAGGCATTTGAGTTAGCAACCCCTGGTCAGCCCTTTCTTTTTCAGCTCTACAGAGAAGCTATTCTGATATGATTGCTATCAAAAATAGTCCCTCATATTTAAACAGATTGTTACTTATTTTCTTTTTTGACTGTGAGATGGGCAGAATAGGTGTTATTTCCGTTTTACTGATAAAGAACTTGAAACTCCAAGAAATTAAGTGACCTCCTTAAGATTATATAGATTTTAAGGGATGAAACTGGCCTCTGAGCTTTTAGTCTCTGTTTCTTCAGCCGTACAGTGTTGCTTATTAACATATTGAAGTATAGTTTTATCAGCAGGAGCACATATTTATTAAACTTCTCTGGGTGACATTTGACAATATGTATCAAAAGTCTTAAGTGTGTTTAACCTTTGACCAAATAATGCCCCTTCTAGGAATGCATCTTAAGGAAAGAGAGATGAACCCCAAGATTTAAGAGAAAGATGTTCATTGTTGTATTATTTTTAACATCCTTCAAATTGGAAATTAGAAAAATATCTCACAAGAAAGAACTGATTTAATATATCTCAACTGAGGAGCTATTAGCTTTGGAGCTGGGTATTTCCTCATTGTATACTGTAGAATATTCATCATCCCTGAATATTCTAGCCACTGACCCCTCCCAGGTCATCCAAAAATGTCTCCTTGTCTTTCTAAATGCACTTTAGAGAGGACAGTAATGTTCTTGGTTGAGAATCACTGGTAAATAAAAGATGGGCATTTATATTATAGAATGGTCTGCAGTCATTAAAAATGGTAATGTAGAAGAATAGTTACTGGTTGGAAAAATAATTCACAATATGCTGCTGGGTTAAAAAAAAGGTTGTAAAATAAGTTTGTGAGAATGCAATTATGATTCAAAATGTATAGAAAAGTCTGGAAAGACCAACACTAAAATGTTAACATAATGATTAGCAATGAGCATTGGGATTATGGAGGAATGGTTTTAACTTTTATTACTTTTGGCTTTTGAGGTTTTCTATATGTTGTGTATTAGGCTGGAATGAATTTTGTAATAACCCAAAGCTATTAAAGGTTGGCAAAGTGCCCTTATCAGAAATTACTTATTCATTGTGAATGAAAACTCTTAGCCAGATGAGTGGGAGATTGATCTGATTCCTTGGAACTAGTGGCCCTGGGTTATGTGGCAGTGACCAGACTGGGCCACTACTCTAGATATCTTCTATGCTTTGCTGAAGAACTAAGGTGCATGTATCAGGCCTGCAGCAGATGCAGTCTGGTGAACATTGACCCAGGTATGTGATTTTTTGGTAGGGAAAAGTTGATGAAGTGATCTTTTGGTGTTTTAACTTCACTTTTTAAAAAAACCTCTCTTCCAAGGTTATTTAAAAATTACATTATTTTTTATAATAAGGGGCCAGTCAGGTATCCGTTAGCAGCAGGAGCATCCTAGAATTTCCATATCCACTTTTTATTTTTTTATTTTTTATTATATATATATTTTTAAAAGATACTTAGGTTACATAAATGTTACATAAAATTATAGGGGATTCCCATATGCCCCACTCCCTACATCTCCCACGTTAATAATATCCTTCACAGTGGGATACATTAGTTACAGTTGGTGAAAACATTTTAGAGCATTGCTACTAAACATGGATTATAGTTTACATTGTAGTTCACACTCTCGCCTACACAATTTTGTAAGTTATGGCAAGATATGTAATGTCCTGTATCTGCCATTGTAATGCCATTCAGGACAATTCCCAAGTCCTGAAAACACCTGTTTTCCCCTCTCCCTGCCCTCAGAACCTCCAGTGGCCACTGCCTCCACATCAATGATATAACTTCTTCCATTGCTAGAATCACAGTAAGTCTATAGTAGAATAGCAGTAAGTCTACTTTAGTCCATAGTTCATTCCCCAATCCTGAGGATTCTGGGATAGTGATGCCCATGCCACCGCTAATTAAAGTGGCGGGGGGGGGCTTCAATCCCATGGGGCAGATGGATGGGACTCTCTTGCTTGCAGTTGTAGACTCTCTCGGTTCTTGGGATGATCATTGTCCATATCCACTCTTTAATTGTGTGGTTGTCAGGTTCCTTTCTCAAAATTACTTGGGACAAAGAAACATCTCTCAGAAGCTGAGGGCATGGCTTTACAGTCTCCAAAAGCCAGGCATTCCGTGAATATTTGATAAGGAGTAGATAATATGTGGCCTTTTATGTTTTTTTTGTGTGTATGTTTTGTTTGTTTTTGCTTTTTTTTTCTTAGTAGGTACTGGGATTTGAACTTGGAACCTCGTACATGCAAAGCAGGTGCTCAGCCACTAGCTACACCTGCTTCCCCTCTTTTCTGGATAAGAGTCTTGTGATGAGTCTTAATTCCCTGAGAAGCTCTGGCTAAAAGGAAATTGAAGGTTTTCTCCTTTCTACAAGGAAGGTTCTCTCTCCAGCAGGACTGGCCCAAGGAAGAGTGGAAGTGGGTGAGGTTGATTCTAGAACCTCTATTTCATGATCCATTTATTCCACCCCCTAATTTTTAAAGCTACTCTGTGCCTTCATTTTGCTCCTAGCATCCAACCTGAACTTCACCTAGGATCTTGGACAAAAACTTTCTCTTTCAAAATTTTCTGTCATTTTTCTTGCTCCCTTTCCCACATCGCCACTACCATCACTCTCAGCAAACATTTATAGGGTGTCTGATAATGTGTCAAGTACTGAGCTTCATGTGCATTATCTCATTTATTTTTCATAACACTCATATGAGGTAGATATATTTTTATCTCTATTTTATAGATGAAAAACTGAGACTTACAGAAGATACTGTTACTTATCAGTGACCATGAGGGATTAATTGTATTCATTATTCATAAGCTATCTATTTTCAAAAAGTGTTGACAGGCTCCAGGGTGTAACAATGTGTTAAGTACATATAACACACCCTCTTGATTCCCTACGTAACAGTTTGACATCCATCTCAACTCAAAAGCCATTTGGGAAATAATCCTTACTGTTAGGAGGGCCAGGTTCCATGAAAGACCAAGGATCAGGGTACTTTCCAATCCCTGAAATCATAAAGCTGTAACATTAAATAGCTACATTAAAATATAGCTTTTTGCAACCCTTTCTAAAGTACTTTACTATGCATTATTTCATGTGATGGATGCTCAGAACAGCTCTTTGCAATCAAGAGCTAATGATAAATGTGATGCTCAAAGACGTTAAAGGAATTGTCCAAAGGAACCAGGGCCAGACCTTAGGTCTTACGACTCCCACTCCAAACAATCCTCCATGATCATCTGGAGTCACGTGTGGGTGAGGACCTCCTTTATATTCTCTCAAAAACTCTGCTCTGCTCCAGAATCTAATCTTAGGACTGAATGAGTTGCCAAATCCAACTGATCTTCCTGTGGCTAAATGGTTTAAGAAAAGTGACCTTTAGGTGATTAATTAACAGAATTATAAGGTTACTGTGTGGCTTATTTGGGGCCTACAGGAAATGGGAAAAATAAATGTGGGGAAATATATTCTCTCTACATTCATCACTTTTCAGATACCATCAAATTTAAGATGCAGCTCTACTTCAGAAAAGAAATAGATGTGAAAAACTGCACTTTTGAATTGATGAAACATGCTATTATAGAATTGCTCAACTATTTGTTGACCTTTTAATGTGTTCCAAACAACTGTGTTAAGCATTTTGAAATCTATATAGTATCCCCACAATAATGCCTATGAAATGGGTATTATTATCTCCATTTTACAGATGGGGAAATTGAGGCTCAGAGAAGTTGTCACTTGTTTGTACTCAAGGGAAACCTGTCTAATTCCAAAGCTATTGCTTTTGACTGCTGTACTAATCTTCCTGCAAGGGCTTCCTTTAAGAAAGGATTTATGACATTTCTTTCTCCACGAGAAAACTTTATAACTCAAAAAGTTTCATGAAGCTAGCCCCATTTCCAGTTTATAAAGATTGGTCTTTGATGGCACAGCATCACTTATGCCCTGGCACCTTCGTCCAGTCCCGTGGTTTTGAACACTATCTATACTTGTCTGACTTCCAAATTTATATCTCCAACTATGACCCCTCTCCTGACTACAGAATCAGATAGCCCACAACTCTCAATATTTCCCATGGCATGTCTAAGGTGCATCTCGAATGTAAAATGCCCCAAATAGAGCTCTTCATATGTTTCCTGCTATTCTCTCAGCCTTTTCCATCTCTTAATGATATTACCACATCCACAGGTACTTAGGTGAAAATTCTAGGTGTTCTCTCTGAATCTTCTCTTTCCCTCATGCTCCAAATCCAATATTTAGCAAGTCTTGACAAACCAATCTCTAAATTATATTACAAATCTGGCCCCTTTCCACTACTTCTACTACTAACTACCTAGGCCAATCTCCATTCAGAAAGGTCATGCAGTAAATATAGAGTTCCCATATACTCGCCCCCATTTTTAACACTTTGCATTCCTATAGTACCTTTGTTACAACTGATGAGAGAATATTATAATAGATCTTTTAAAACCATAAATCTAATTAAAACCCTCCTTTCTATGATTTCCCCCTTTCACTTGAATAAAATACCAATTCTTTATCACGGCATAGAAAGCTCTCCAATCGCATTGCCTTCAACCCTCCTCTCCCTCTATTCTGTTCCAGCTATGTTGGTATTCTTTCTGTCTCTCTGTCCCCCAGCCACCTCAAGCTTGTTGTCATTTTTGGACCCTTGCTGTACTCCCTTTCTCTGGAATAATCTTCGCTTAGGTCTGACTGTCATCACTGATTCTTTCTTTCCATGCAAGTCTCAGATCAAATTCCTTTCCTCAGAGAATGTTATTTTTTATTCCACCAAGTTAGAGTAGCCATCACTTCACACAACTGTATCCCATCTCATAGTTTTATTTTTTTCATAATCTTTTAAATAATCTTGTGTATTCACTTCTATACTATGAGGATAGGGAGTTGTACCTTGATATATTTCCAGTATTTTGAGCAGTGCCTAGCACATATTTATGAAATGGATAAATAATGAATTTAGTTACTTTGAACATTTCACAGAACTTAGTTTGGTGCCTTCTATAGTGTTGGAATTAAATAAATATTTAATGAAATTGATTTTTACCAAGGAAAAGAACTAACCTATTTTCTTTTCGGCTTGGCCATCTTTTGAACATCATATTTCAGATAAAATTGAGAGAGAAATAGATACAAGTGTACTATCTATTCCCTTTTAATCTACAAAAGCTGGATCTTACCTAATTTCATAATTATTAAGTTGCTTGATTGCATTCTTGGCTTCTTGTTTATTTGAGAATGTCACAAAAGCATATCCTCTATTGTTCCCATTAAAATCCATCATCATTCTCATTTCATAAATTTTACCAATCTATAAGTAAAAGAAAGAGAAAATTCATATTTACACATTTGTAATTCCAAACACACACATACACACCATGTTTTCTCAAGTCTGCCTCCTGCTATTTGCATCCCATGTAGAATGGTTTTCATTCTGGGTTCAGATCAGTTATCTGACTCACGGGCAAAATCAAGCTTAATAAAGAAAATGTGTGCAACTGGCATTTCAGCCCGAGTTAATAGAATATGTTTTGACATAACTAATGACTTTTTGCATACTATTATATGGGAATCCATTCAATTACTTAGGGACCTGAAAATACATTTGCCATCAGTAGTATAATTTCTTGATAGATTCTAACCTCTGAAGTCTCCAATTTTTTTTCTTGACTTGCTCAGATTCTATCCACTGATGTTTAGAACAGAAACAAGAAATGGTCACTTGGAACCTTGCTAAACTAATTTTTTCTTTTTTCTTTTTCCCTCCACCATGATATCAAAGTGAGCACAGAAGAGGAGTTGCGGAAGATGATCTGTGGAGCCTTGTCACTTCCTCAGTCTGTAGGCTTGAAGGTAAGTGTTAGTCTTCGTATAAGTGACAGTGGGCCAGGCCCTTCCATTGTAACAGGGTACATGCTTTATCACCCTGGCTACACCGCCTCTTTTGCTCATAGTCCACTCCCTCCCCTCACCTCAACTCTTCTCTAGCAATCCAGGTACAGCAATTTATTATTTCTGGCTGCTGTAAGAAAGGGTGGCCCAAACATGAGGAGCATGTGCAGACAGAAGAGGTCACTGAGCACATGATTTCACCTCAGTGGGTGGTTACTCCTTAGCTCAGTCCTACCCAACACTGAGGTATTCAGTAATGGGTGCTTATTTTTTTCTGGGCCCTTTAGGAAAGAGTTCAAGCATGTTTTGTCTCTTTGTTTGAGGTATTTCTTGATGCTCATTTTCAGGTTCTCATAATCTATCTACATGTCAAGTGAGATTGTATATATAAAATTGGGAGTGATTCTGAATTTGATGCTGAGTTATGTATATTTAAGTGTGTGTGTGTGTGTATATATATATATATATATATGTATGTATGTCTGGAAATAAATGTATGTATATATACACACAATTAGTTTTGCTTTTAGGAAAGAAATAGTTAAGCTTCCATTTTTATTAAATTTTTTAGGATTGCAGTTGTTGCTCAAAACCACCTGATAAATTATTGAAAATAAATTCCAATATTATATTCTCCTTTTAATTTTAGGTTTAATAATAAAATATCATCTGGAATTAAAACTGAGGAAATTTATTCCTTAATAAATATATAATGACTTAGAGAAATCACATTCTTAATTTTGTTGATTCATTACAGCAGAAGAAAAATTCAGATTTGTAGAAGAAAATTTCATTTTGGATTAATATGTATCAGCATATGTTTGAGCCATAACAAACATACACATTCTTTTTATGTGGAAGTGTTGCATTTTATAAAACCATATTAAAATGTCAAGTTTGAGCAATACCTTATTTTAGCCAGGTTGTTGTAGTGTTATTCTAGATTGATAGACACATTGAGTTTGCATGGTGGCCATGTCAGTGGAGAGACTGAGGAACAAGATATAGATTTGAAAGTCATTAACAATGGCAGTTTAAGCTGTCAGTAACAGAATAAAGAGCTGACTCAGGGCAGGATAATAAGGGGACAATCACTAACAGCTAAGAAGGTATTTAACTTTGTTCATGACTGAGAAATGGCACTTAGAAGGCCATTGACCAAGAAGAATGAGAGTGGAAACAAAGTTAAGAGACAGTAGTAGTCTCCCTGGAAAAATAAGGAAAATTATAGTAACTCTTGGACTCACCTTTTCACATAATGGTATGAGTTCATCTTCAAAAAGATCTCGGGGAAGTTTTCCAATAAAAATTTCACATCCTCTTTCTGGGGGTGCAGCATCCCAACCAGGTGGAGGGCCACCATATTTTCTTTGTCCATTTTCCTGAAAATCCAGGGTGGGATGTGGGTGTGTGAGGAAGAGAAGAAAATTATAGAATTTTTAGTTTGATTTCCTTGATTAATTTTCAAAATCATTTTATGATAATTTATCATTGATTAGTAATTGTAGTTGACTGGTCAGAGGATAAAAATTAAGTCTCTTTTATTTAGATTTTAATACTATTCTCTGTGCTTCAGAGAATTACTTGAGATAAATATCGTGAAAGCATATAAAGTGCTAGGCAAATATAAATGATTATTGTTTTTCCCTCCTATCATACAAAGTCACTAAACCCTGATCACCGAAGTATCTGACTATAATTTGAATCTGCGGCTCTGATTTCATGTTGAGGACTGCTTGGTGAATGAGTTCTGGAGCTGGACAGCTTGGCTCCATCACTCACTAACTATGGGAACTTGATCAAATGACTTAACCTCTCTGAACCCCAGTTTTCTGCTGTAATATATCAGATTTTGATTAAAGGAGATAATGCATAAAATATGCACATTACAGCTCTTGGCATGTGGTATATATTCAATGTTATTAATTCCCTTCTTAGATTTAGGTTGTTCCATATGCCAAGCAATGCAATGTGGGCCCCTAAGGAGAAACGTTAGGATTAACATTTGAAGGAGTAGACTGGCTAAATTTGGGGATAGCTAGTAAGGGATTTAAATCTATTTCCAAAGCTGACAGGATGGTGAGTGGTATTGACTAATGCTGAATCTCTGTATGAGAACAATGCGGCTGTCATTCCAAGTGGATTTTTTTTCTTTTATCCTAACAAAACTAGGGTAAATGTAATGTCCTTTTGGGGGAGAGAAATAGCATTGGTGCTTCTCTGCAGTGGTAACAATCTTTATTGTTTCTAGGGATTAAAGACCAAAAAGTAACTTCAGGGGTCCCAAAGTGAAGTCTAGGCCTAATCTATTGGTATGGATCTGAAATTATTAATTTTCTGGGTAAAGGCAATCAAATTACACCACACTTAAGCACAGCTGGAGCTCACTGTCATTGTATTTTGATGTAATTTTTGAATAAAGGAAAATATAAGGGAACCAAACATCAATATTCGTTACTAAATTCCATAATTACTGTTTTAAAAAGTTTTATACTATAAACTGATACACAAGTGCCAGAAAAGAACATAATATAGTAATGTATTAGGTAAAAAGAAAATTCCCCAATGCCTCACCCTACTCATTCTTAAAAGTAGTTACTATGAAAAGTTTCAGTCTGTCTTTCCAAATAATTTTCCACATATATTTTTATGACATGTGTTAGTTGTTTAAAGACAATGTTTTGTAAGATAGTTATTTAAAAGCAAGGTGGAACCATATATAGTATTACTGTTAAATCTTTATATTGAGAATATCAACTTGAGTCTTCTCTATTCATCTTCTTCTTATTATTATTATTATTAGGAGGTACTGAGGATTGAACTCAGGACATTGTACATGAGATGCAGACACTCAACCACTGAGCTACATCTGCTCCCCAATGAGAGTTGTTTTTTTTTTTCTTTCTATTGTTTATTTGTTTGTTTTAGTAGGTCCTGGGATGGAATCTGAGACCTCGTAAATGGGAAGCAGGTGTTCAATCATTTGAGCTACATCCGCTCCCCTCTATTATTTTATGATGTTAGCACAAAGGTCCTTTGGATCGCAGTATTTAAATGATGCCTGTGGTCATAATTCACTTTTTTATTTCTAATGATTTATATCATGTTGCTTCAAGTAATAATAATAAAAAGATATCAGTTGGGTGTTCTACCTTGCCTCCATAACTTGTTACTTCAAAGAAACTGGGTATTTTCATCTTATGAAATGTTTTCATTCTTGCCTTAAGGGTTTTTGTATTTTTCTTTCTTATAGGATTCTTGCAAGGATATTTTTGTAGGATTACTCAGTAGTAAAAATTTTGTATCACTGAGCAATCTGAGAAATAAAATGTTTTATATTTATAGGAAAAAAACTTTAGTATTCAGTGGTCTATATCTCAACGAAGAATTTCTTAAGAATAAAAATTCAATATTTTCAGAGTCATTACAGGTATTTAACCTTTATTTAACAAAAACCTTATCTAGCACTTATTACATGCCTGATACTGTTCTAATCTTCATAACAGTGCCATGGTTAAGGACTATTATCCCCATTTTACAGAAGAAGAAACTGAGGGCCAGAGAAGTTCAGTAATTTACCCAGGTTATATGGTTAGGAACTGAAGGAGTCGGGATTTGAACCCAGGCAGACTGGCTTCAGAGTCTGGCATCACCTTAATCCCTATACTTTGCTACCTTGATATATGGAAGCATAGTTCCTTAGAGCAGATGCATACATTAAAATACTCCTTACTTTGTGGGGAAAAAAGATTAAATAGCAAATTCCCTGTTGCATTTAAAATCCTTTCCAATTTCCAGTTATTTTATTACGCATAAATTTGGAGAGAGCATATTTCACATCTATTTCTTACAGAGAGACATATTTCTATGGTCAAACCACCATCTACCTCTCTGGGCCACGTCTCTACATTTGTGTCATGATGGTCCCTCAGAGCACGTCTCTATATATCTTAAATGTTAGGAGATATAATATTCAATAGATTATTGAAATAAATACATTTTGTATAAATTTGAGAGCATTTTTTATCCTTCAACTTGAGACAACCAAATTTTCATCTCAAATTAGGTAAAGTGGCTATTCCAGAAATTCTGATTTGACAAGCTTTGTCTAATTGTATGAAATTAAATATGCAACTAGCAGATTAACCTTTTTTAAATCTTCCCTTAAACTTTTTTTCTGTAATTGTTAAAATGTCTTAAACCAAACAATTTTGTTCATATCAAGTATATAGAAGTAGTCATCTATTCACGAACCAAAATAAATGGGCAGAAAAGCTTACTAATTATCTTTTGGTGGTTTCTATGGATGCTTGAAAAAATTTCTTAAGAAATATTTTGGGATTGCAAAGAGGATGACTGGGATTGCAAAGACACTGGGGGTGATTGGCTCGGTGAGCCACCCACCAGCTTGGATTACATCAGTAGTAGAGGTCCAGGCCAACTGAAAAAAATTTAAGGCACTGGGTGTTAGTCATGGGGTTAGAATAGCTTTCCATTATTCGGAAAGGACAATTGAGTGTTAGATTGCTGGTATTTCAGGCACTATTTTTATAGTTGAAGAGTTTAAAATAGATAAAGTCCAGTTATAACTGCTCTTTCCCCTCCTGGCTAATGTTCTCAGGGGATACATTCTCCCAAGCAAAACACATGTATTAATAGTTCAGAGAGAAGGAATATAAATTTTTATTTTCCATGAGGAAATGTTCATTAAACTCTGGGGACTTTTTTTTTTTCAATTGAAGAATGGAAACGATTTTCTTTCTTTAAGGCATATATACGTAGGTGAAAACCTTCAACTATGTAAATTAAAAACTGTGGATCCAATTCTAACTATAAATCCAGTGGCTTTAATTTAAATAATGCATTCTGAGCCTACCCAGTAACTCAGTTCATATGTCAAGAGTATTTAGAAATTCTTTCTGTCACAGATATTTCAAGCCCTTTATAATGGAACCGTAGGTCTTCAAGAGATTATGTATACTATCTTCTTGACCTTGGTATGATACAACCTTTTTCAATAAACAATTGCAAGCAATAAGTCTTAGTATGCAGGTTGGAGGGACCAAGTTCATCTTCACCACTTAGCAGCTGAACATTTTAGAAATCTAGGGAATCTGTGCAAAACTACCTTCTATAGGAGTTAAAAATGCCAGATATTTTTCAACTCCCATGTAGCAGGGACAGTCAAGGTTTTAGTAAAGTAAAATTGAATTCGGGTGAAAAATGGCAATCATGCAAACTTTAGTGTTGAGCACTCCATGAAGGTAGGTACACTTTCTTATCATGCCTCATCTGCGATGTGGTTTTCGTTTTTTTCGTAAAAGCTTAACCTTGAATCTGGTTCTCTAAACACAAAATCCTTGAACCAATACTCTCTTAATAAACTCTTTTTCTGCTTAATCAGCCAGAGTTAGCTTCTGTTACTTGCACAAAATAAATAAAAGCAGCAATAAAAACAGCTAATCTTAACTGAGTGAGGCACAGTGTTAAGTGCTTTACGTGTATTAACTTAGTGAATCCTCTCAACAAACCTATGTGGATGCTATTATTACTCTCATTTTACAGATGAGGAAGCCAAGGCACAGAATGTATTCAAAGTCACCCAGTCAGTTAAGTGACAGAGATAAATTTTAAATCCCAAACCCATGTTTGTTATCATTACACAGTTTTTCTTTGGCTCTTTTACTAGCCCAATATGCCCATTTTACAGATGAGAAAACTGAGTCCGGAGAGATTATGCAACTTATCTAAAGTCATACAGGTTTAATTTATTGCAGGAAACACTAGAATAAAGTCCCATAACTCCTGTTCTTAGGGCCTTCATGGCATATGTACTATTCAAAAGTTGTGATGATTTTTCTTGTCAGGTTTACCATCTTCATAATTCTACATGTTGCATGTTACACCTACTTTCTTGTTCAACTTCACTAAATATGGAGACCTGATGGTGGTCTTCTCCCATAAATAAGCCCATTCATAAACTGGAAGGGCTTTAATTCAGTCTGTTTTTTCTTGAGTGGTAATTTCAGTTCCTTTAATGCCTCTTTGGAAATTTTATATTTCAAATCTATAATCATCTTTGTAGTTCTTTTTATTTTCTCTCCACGAGGGAAGAAATTGGTACTTTTCCTTATTAAACTGCTTTCAGATGGTCTCCTATCCATTTTCCAATTGACTGAGTTTGTATTTATTTCTGCTCCTGTTTGCTCTGGTGCTGGCCATTCTACCATGCTCTGTCATTTCTAGACTTCACAATTTGCCAGTCACCAGGGCACCCAGAGCAGTGGGCACAGACAGGCTCTGGCTGAACTCCTGAGGACTTTCTTAGAGTTGATGCCCATGAGTTGAGAACATCTCTCTGGACTATGTCTATTGTAGTCCATGACTCTTAAAACATATTTCCCAGTTGCTGATTTGTGAGACCAAATAAAAGTCTTTATTAAATTTGACATTGTTTCTATTACTTTCCACTTACATACCAAGTCCCTCATTATATAAGGTTCAAGGTAAATCTAAGGGGACTTGAGAAATATGTACCAAAAGGATCCTCCTAGGTGTGATTTTGCCTTTGGTCTACTTACGAAGCTTTTTTTGTCTGAGGAAATAAACAGTGCTGAAGAGAATATTCATTTCATTAATTATATATAAGAGGCAATTATCCATTTTGTGTTTTTAGTTTGTTTATCTTGACCTCTTTTGAAGATCAATGTCTTCATGTTAGTAAAAACCTATTTTACACTGGGAATTTTTAGAAAGCGGAATCTATTTAACATATACTCTAGAATGTGACATTATTGTCATTATTTTCTGTAATCCTTGTTAGGTATGTGTTATATGAATGGCAGATATTATTCTTCTAAAAGTAGAAAGGATACAACAATGGTGACATATAAATTAAATTAATGGGATATTAAAATTTGTGAAAATGTGGAAATAGGGTTAGAAGCAAAGAGAGAAATAACTAGGGCATGAAAAAAATACTCAGATGTTAATTTAGCTTTATCATACAGACTTATGTTTCTGAAAATGTGTTAAGTGAGATGATATTAGGTAGCTTATGGGCCAATGTTCTTACATTTAAAAAGTTATGCATTTATTTTAATGTGCATTAGAAAAAATAATAATTGTCACATAAAATCTGTGGTTTTTCCATTTACATGAGTGAGAAAAAGTTCACTTTACAAAAACTTGAATAGAAATAGTGAGTTGATTTAATGGATTCTAAATAAATATTACTGGTGGCATGTGTTCTATAGCAAAAATCCTGAAGAAAGATGAAAATGGCTTTTGGCTCTTGAAAATGTATCCATTTATTTCACTTTTCACAAGGCCTCACATTTGATCTAAAAAATATGTAATTAATGGCATTGAAATATATATCCGAATCTGGTTAAAAGGGGAAAATGTTGGGTTGTATAAATATATTAATAGAATAAAATTTTTTAAAAATCCATGGAAGTGCTACACAAACAGTGAAACCTAAGTTAAATCATGGACTATAGTTAACAGCACAATTATGTAAATGTGCTTTCATCAATTGTAACAAATGTACCACACCAATGCAAGGTATTAATAATAGGGTGGTATATGGGAATCCTCTATTTTATGCATGACTATACTGTAAACCCACAACTTCTCTAATAAAAAACAACAACAAAGTTTGCTATAGTTCTTCCATGGAAGCAACTACTAGCAAATTGTGAATCATATCCCTGTTTCACTTTGGAAGGCTGACTATTGAAGGCCTATTGCCTAGGAAAATAGTCATGGATTTCATTTTAAGTATTTAGTTGTCTTGTGGAGGCAAAAACCAATTTATGTTGTGAAACTGGTTAATTTAATAATATCATCCTTTACTATTTTCCCTTTCTCTTTGAGGATTATGTGTGGTAAACTACCCTTAGAAATTTACTATCTCTATTTTTGAAGGTATTCAAAAGCAAACAGACTTTGATAAATAACTTGCACTTTTAAAGCTCTTTATAATTTACATTTGGGCCAATTCATTGGAATGTTAAATTCAAGAACATCCTTAGACAAAGTAGAAATCAGAAAATATTTTCTGTATGTATTCGCTTTTCTACATGACAAGTCAAATGCCTACTCACTTCTAAGACTCTCTGTTTACATTTTGCAACAAAGTTCACTTAACGATGGACTCCAAGCAAGCATTTCCTTTTTTGAGGCCAGCAGTTGCTGGGGTCATGCTCATTTCTGGCTCAGATCAAGTGTCTTGACACCCTACTCCAATTACAGGAACCTCCAAATTCTACCTCAAAACTAACCAGGTGAAAGGTTTTGTGATTCTCATATCCACTCTGGGTTTTTATCCTTTTGGAGTGTGTAATTTATTCAATAGGCCTATCCAACTTTTTATTTACTTATAGATATATTTTGCCTTTTTACGTTGAATCTATAATATTTTCTACAATATTACAGTACCTAGAGACCTGGTTAAATTATGTACAACTATCCACATGCAGATAAAGAGATAAAAATATTTAATATGGGTAATTGCTTTCTTATTCTTTACTAGTTCAACACGTTAAGGATAATCTCAACTAATGCACTTGCTTTGGGCATGTAAGAAATTTTATGCTGTCCTTGTTTTCCTTACTACACCCCCATGGATTTTAATTTCTGACAAGCCTTAGCAAGGTACTGAATCCTTTCAGATTTTAATTTCTTCATCTATAAAGAAATGGGATTGATTGTTGACTAGATAATTGCAAAGGCCCTGTGAGGGTGTTAAGATACTTGTGAAAGGGATACTGACTTTAACAGCATATTTAAATGTGGAAAAATGTTTTATATTTTTGCGAGTTAGCCTAAAGAAACCTTTAAGGGAATGCTGTTGGCATTTTAAAAATCAGTGTATCTCCAATTTCATAAATACTTAACACATATTTTATTAATTAATGATTTTTCTTTGCATTGATTCACTTTTTTACTAAAAGAAACATAAGTAAAAAGGAAAATATATATTGTTCTCACAATTGGAATCAGTATTATTTCCCACTAGTGGAAGGTAATCATAAAAACGATTACAAAAGAAGGAAAGCATAATCACATTCCAGGTAGATGTTATCTGCTAAAAGCTCTAAGCCCTAGTCATGCTCTCTTTGTTAAAAAGATTAACAGGGCTGAAGAAGTGTTTAAGACATATCTGCAACAATGAACTTTCCTTATCAGAAAGCTTGAAAGAGAATTGAAAGTGGAATAATTCTCTCACCATGTGACTCAGTGATACTTAATGACGTTCCAATATACCATTTAACATCTCAGCTCCCTGCCCTGAACCTTGGATACATGTTATTAAAGATCACATTGCCAAGTCCTATAGAGATCCATTATTTTACTTTTTTTCTTCTTTGCCTTGCTGTGTTTGAAAGCTATCTTTGAGCCTGGTAGTGATCAGCTTTTAGGTTCTAACAATGAAGAGTCACTTATTTTTGGTTGCTGATCTGTATTAAAAAACAAAACAAAACAAAACAGGTAGTGTCTAAAAACCAGAATATGAAGTCACCTGCAAGTGGACTCCAAGATCCAAAAGACGTGGCCATGCTTGCACATATTTGGGCCAGTAGTTAAGCTAATAAAATAGAAAACGCCTTGTGCTTCTAGTTTAAGGGAAAGCAAAGTTTGCATAGACCTCATATATAACCATTGCTTTATTCGATTATTTGAAGAAAAATTTATTGCTGTTTGTAAATAGCTTCTGGGACTCATTTCTGTTTCTTTGTGTGCAGAAGTTCCCATCACATATTTGGCACATGTTCTCTCCACCAAAGGAGTCACAGAACTGCTCCTTCACTTGGAGTTTCCCACTCCACGTTATGGCATGTCTGAGTAGTAGAAGTAAGACTTCTGAGCTTTCAATTAAGTTGGCCTGTGGGTGGTGAGGGTGTAAAGCTTAGAGGAACACATGCCTGTGATGATCTACTGGTCCCATCCTGTTCTCATGCTTATTTCTACCTATTTAAAGAATTGATATTGGTGCACTTTGTGAATGACCTTTGTCCTTATAGGGGCATAGCAGGTGGTGGGAATAGGCAATAAAAGGAAGAGCAGGACTCAGGAGTTATATTTGACTATGAAGTCAAATTCCTATTTCTGTCCCCAGGATTTCTGTGCAGTGGTTGGAAAAGATTGTCAGGGCTCCAGTGTTCTTCCATCTGATTCTCTCTGAGTCAGTCTAGATGAAGCCAATTAGTAAACTCTGGGGTCTTAAAGATACTAACTTTTATTGTGTTGTTTGTAGACAAAGTGCAATTTGAGAAATGCCCAATCAAAATTACCAGAGAGCATTACCCCAAACCAGAGAGAGGGAAAGTTAACTTAACGTGGGATACTTTTAAAAGAGGGATATTTTTCTAATCAGATTTATTTTGGTCTACTACCATCCCATGTTCTTTATGGCCTGTATGTATTTGTTGATGAATTGAACAAATTAGCATTTAATATGTGGTTACACTGAAACTCCACACAAGGGAATATGCATGGAAAGCAGAGTTAAAAGTGATTACAATTACAGATCCATGATTTGAGGGGTGGAAATTAAACACTATTTTGTTCCTTGTTTGAGGGGATAGTTCCCAGGAAACCAGGCTCATGGCTGATCAAACGAGGGAGGGAAGGACGAAGCCCACTTATATCTCTTTTTTGTCCTTTGTAATATTGCTGGATCTTTGAAATGAAAACACACTAATGTCTTTACTGCTGAAAGGTGTTATGCTTTTACAAACATTTTGGCTAAGGAATACTGCCTGAGTGATCTACCCTGCCAGGGGAGCTGTTTCCTTTTTGGCACCTTGCAAGGCTGTTTGTTCTCATTCTCTAAGTCTCAGCTTAAAACGGTATAATATGGAGGCTTTTTCGGGACTTGGGAATCATCCTGAACGGCATGGCAACAACAGATATAGGCCGTTTTATATCTTCCCATAACCTGCAGAACTCTGTGGGAGAGAGTGTAAAGTACAATGTGAACTATGGACCATGCTCAGTGGCAATGCCCCAGGATGCGTTTATCAATTGCAATGATTATGCCACACTAATGAAGGATGTTGTTTATGTGGGAGCGTGTGGGAACTGTGGGGAGTGGGACATACGGGAATCCCTATATCTTTTGTGTAACATTTATGTAATCTAAGTATCTTTTTAAAAATATATATGTATTAAGAGAAAAAAGTCTCAGCTTGTCATCTTGCCTCCTGCCATTCTCTGTCACACAACCTGGTTTATGACCTCCATGGCACTTACCATGATCTGAAATTATTTTGTTTATTTCTTTACTTGCTTATTTTCTGTCTTCCTCCTGAGAATAATCTTCATGAAGGAAGAACCATGTCTCTCTTTGCTGAATCAATAAGTAAGTTAATAAATGTATGAGGGCTCAGTGCTTGAGTTAGCATAAGTGGGCAGAACAAACAAGGATGCACCCACTTTTTTTGAGAAAGATTAAATGCTTTTCTGTGTTATTGAGAATTTTCTTAGAAAATTGAGGATTATATTCTAACCTAGAAAATGTATTTTCCTGATTTTAAGGAGAAAATTTCAGGTAGAAATTACATCACATGTCACAGAGCTCGTGATTAACATCATTAATGCTTTCTTAAGGAAAGGACCATTATAATGTGATTCTTTTTACTTTGATTGTCAAAGAAATGTATGCTAGTTTTAGAAAATCTTGGAAGTACATTAAAGAGTGAAATAAATAGGGGGAAAAAAACCATACAATTTCATTACCCAGAGACAAATACTGGTCACATGTTAACAATGCAGCATACGTCCTTCCAAAATATTTCTATATGTAATTATGCAATTACGAAGTTTAAAGTTAAACTTGTCAACATTATACAATTTTTTATCGATACTATTTTTTGAGTGCCTAGTGTATGCAGGATACTCCATTAAGTCTGTTTTATTCTCTGAAGTACTTTGATAAATTTTACAGCCATGAATATTCAAAGCTATCCAATTATAAAAAATATCACAAAATCTATTTTCAAACCCTCATAACCAATGCCATTGCATCAGTTGCTATATAAAAGACCAGTACACGTTATTAAGTAACCCACAAAATTCTATTTTTGACAGCTGTATTTGTCCTGCTAGTGATAAGAGAGCACAAATTAGTTACCTGCTGTTTCTTGAATTCTTGTTTTGCAAGTATTCAATATTCAATATCAGAGACTGCAAAGGTACAGCAAAATGAAATCCTTCAAACACTAACTGGTAAATACCATAGAACTTTAAATTGTCATTAAATTACTATTTCATGGGTATGCTACCCAAATTGTATTAAGCCTTTTCTTTAGGGATTTTTTAAAAAAAGTAAACCTGAAATTGTCATCTTTTTGATGAATGATCATACTAAGCTTCCCCATAATCAAACATAGGAAGACTGAAGTATTGAGAAGACGAAAGGATTTTTCCCAAGTTGCAGAGTTTGAGGATGTGTCTGTCAGGAGGTTCTCCTCTTTCAGCCAAATGGTCCAGCTTGCTAATCAATGACTAGATCCATATTCAATAGTTACTAGAATCATAAAATGAAGAGTATTAAAGTGGGGTAGGACCTAGTTGATCTTCTGGGATAATTAAGGCCTAGAGCAGTTAAGGGACTTGTCCGTATCATACAACTTGTATGTGGTAGAGATCAGGTTAGCTTATAGGTCTTCTGACATGACGTCTTGAGGGATCTTCCACACTTTGTGCCAAAGGCAGAAGAGTTTTTCCAATTCATTTAAAATTATTGAACTGAATCATGTATGTATTAATATTTTGATTAGAGGTTTAGGTCTAGATAGCTAGGCTTTGGAATTTTAATTTTCTACATTTACTGGAGAATTTCTGATCCAATAATCATTCTGATGTCAAATATTACTTAAAGTGAATCATGTTACAAAGTTTAGACTCCAACAAAAGATTATTTTTTGCCTGTCCTGGCAAGCTCATCTCTAAAATTGCTATTATAAAGATCACATTATAACAATTCCTAATTCTATAAATCTTGCCAGATGTTTTTGTTGTTTTAATCTTCAAAAAGTTTATTTGAATTTGCATATATAGAGTTCAATGTTTAAGAAAAAATTAATTTCCATTTATATAATCCAAAATGGTAAATTATAAAATATTTAGGGAGAAAAATTTCACTAAATACAAACATAATGGACTAAATAAACCAGATCTAAAATAAAATAGTTTTTTTAAAAATGTATATTAAAAAAGTTCTGTAAATCTTGCCAGAAATTTTGGCAATGGAATCCTGTTGTATAAATTTTGGACAAGTTACCTAATCTTTTTGTGTTTTGTTT
The DNA here is from genome assembly GCA_026826555.1 of Tolypeutes matacus. NCBI lineage: Eukaryota > Metazoa > Chordata > Mammalia > Cingulata > Chlamyphoridae > Tolypeutes > Tolypeutes matacus. Next base: position 2,857,910 of record JAKSZT010037812.1, read on the forward strand.
TCCCCATCTGGAAACTGGGGACAATCATAGAAGTTACTTCAAAGTGTTGTTATAAGGATTAAATGAGTTAATATATATAAAGTAGTATGTAAGTGCTCAATAGATATTTACTATTATTTTTTGTTTTGATTGTTATTGTTATTATTAACTTGCAATCTAAATCCTCATTATTAACATTTCTGAATGTAATTGAATATAAGATCAAAGTAATATGCAGATTGGCCATATATATTTAGGGGTATTTTACTTGAAAATACTTTTAATTTCAAAGGCAAAATAGTCATATTGCTTTTTCTCTATTTGAGAAAAATGTTCAAATGTTCTTGAATCCTAATGTTAGGTTTGTAAAATTGTCTACATGGTTATTTGAGTCTATTTTTTTAAAGTATTTTAATTTGCATACTTTTTATATAGCTGTAATAATTAAGATACAATTTTCTGTCCTGGGGGATTTTTAAATGATCGCTTCTAATGCATAATATTTCATTGGTAACAGGACTTTAAGATGGAATGGGACTCTTTTGGTCTATGTTTTAGATATGACTCATTTTGCAAACCAAGTTACTAGACCATCAAGTAGGACTTGTAAGAAGAGGAAGCAGGTAACTGTTTATGCCTTCTTAACTGAATACCTCCCAGTTAGAAAAGAGGTTGGAGAGTTTGAGAAAAGAGGTTTTAGAGTTTGTGTAGGGCTTTTAGAGAACACTGCTGGTTTGTTATGAATTCTAGTTCTCCCTGAGTGGGAGGAATTGGGAGGTGCTTCTCATTTTACTTCAAGCAGGACAGAGAAGAAGTAAGGAAACCACTCAGAGTTTCCTATGTATTCTCTGTGTTTGGGGAATACTCTAGGCTGGTGGATCTAACTTGCTATTGAAATATCTAAAGGTGAGTGATGGGTTGGCCTACTGCTTTGATGTTGGAGAGGAGAAGTGGTGGTTGTGTCACATGTACTTCCAGATTTTACTGGGTCAGAGAATGTGTTAGTGTTTCCAGGAGATAAGAGGTTGGCCACATGTGTGAGTCAGGGGTTATTTTATATCCTGTCCATAAGGGTTGCCTGGAGGGTCAAAAAGCTCAACAGAAGATGGCTGAGGCTGAGGAAATTGACCAGACAGAGGAGAATACAGCCAGGTGAGAGATCCCCAGTGCTGTGTGTGGGGATGTCTCTGAAAATCCGAAAAATACCCTATAAGCTTTAAATATTTGCCAGGCCCACAGAGCCCAATGCCAGTGTCAGTCAAGTAAAGGATTCCTGTTTTTAAAATTCCTCCCTCCTGCTTCAACCCAGAGTTAGAAATTGTAGTTAGCAACAAGGTATAGGAAAAGTAAAAGCATAAATCAGTGAAATAGGAAAAGAAATCACCTTCCACCACCACATACTTGGGAAGGGAAATAGCTGTAACTTTGAAGTTAAGTTTTTATTATTATACTGGACTAGACATAATAATTATTCACTGGAACATCTTTTATTATCTGAAAGTTACCAGAAAAGTTATGACTTGCCCTTAATTTCATCTGGGAGGAAAGAAAGAAGCAAGGGCCAGAATAAAATTAAATGGACAATTTAAATTGTTTGGGGATTATTGCCCACAAGTTCTGCTCGCTCAGTGTAATGATTATACACTCATAATTTACTTAATAATTTCTTTATTTTTATACATTACATCTGGGGATATTGAGGTATAAATAATGTCACATGATAGGTTTGTACATATTTCTATTATTATAATCTGGACTACTAGAAATATATTTCCAGAAAGGGAACATGCTTATACATAAATATTCATAAGCTGCTTCTCAAAGGGGCTGAAATGCTTTATATTATCACTGTCTTTGTATGAATATTTCAGGACACCAAGAAGTTAAAAAAGAAAAAAACGTGAGTGAAATTTTTAAAAATTTCATAACATTTATGGAAATAATGATTACAAAGGAAATTAAATCTTCTTTTCAGCTGATTGTATCTGAGCAGATTTTAAAAAATTACTATTCTGAATATATTTATTTCATAGACTGTACACTATATAGAATTTTCTCTGTGAATTATAAAATATCCCCTTTATATTATGGAAAGCTGCATAAAACTATATGGAATCAGTTTTTCATTTTGAAGAATATTGATTTTGAAGAGAAAAACATTCAAAAACTTACTACGATCTTAAAATAATTTGACCTTTATTAAGCACTAAATAAAACTTGTAATATGTCAGTATCTCCCATGGTTTAAATGAAACTTTAAAAAATTCAACCAGGAAATAATAAGTATTTTCTGAAATTGTAAAAAAGTCTAAATAAACATACTTCATTCAGATGAAGAATTTTAATTATAAATGCTTGCCACGACTTATAAGATTAATTGAAAACTAAATGTAGTACATTTTGCCACAATCTGACCAAAGGAACATCTAATAAAAAAGATACTGTTGCCTATTCTATTGTTGATGCCTACATCTGACATCTGTATTCATAATAGTACCTGGATTTGGTAAAGTTGGAAAAGTAGGTGTGTGAAGTACAATAGCTGAGGAATTAAAATACTTTGTCTTACTGTAACAAGAATGGCATTATTTCCTTAAATAAGATAATTTTAATACCTAATACTAGTTTGCATTTTAATGCATTGTAAATACTCTATAAGAGGTTATCATTATGACAATAATAATAACAAATACTTTTGAACAACCAGTATCTATGAATAGGCAGTTTTAGCATTGTGACCATCTCTTTTTTCCTTTTCAAAAATGCTGAACATGGACAGACATTAATCTTATATATCCTAGGATGGATGGATGGATGTTAATGAAAAAAACAAGCTGTAATAGTTTGATTAAATGGTCATTCTTCGGATTCCATCCCTAGTGGTTTCCTACAACTACAATAATCACTCTGGAAATTAAGGCTAGTTCCTGGGTAATTAATTCTCTGTTGATTCCCACTAATACTAAGTTGGTCCTATTTCACATAGCTCTTCACAAATTCAAACCAACTTTTCCTGTATTAAAATGGCCTTTCAAAATTGATAGTCCCTGCAAGTATGGACACTGATTTTGTTTTCAAACGATGAGTCAAGGCTGAGTTGCTAATGCAGAGTAGAAGGAACATCACCTGCAGGGTCACCTGCAAAACTGAAATGAGGCAATTCCCTTCTCCTTTGGTAACTTGTCACCTTAGATGGGGCATCCACCTAAAGAGGTACACAAATGTTCATGTGTTGCCTCTTATGATCACTAATATTCCCACCACTCTGCAAGTTCAGTGGTTCTCAGCAGATGTCACAAGAAGTTCCTACCTGGACCAAGCTATATCCTGTGCGCTGGACGAGTGCGCGGAGCGCTGCTTCCTTCTGGGTGCCGCTCAATCCATCCCCGGATTTTTTATTTGATTCCATTGAGAGTGATTATCAGCAAAAAATCAGGTTAATTAGGGTTGCTCACTGAAACCAAATTTAAGATAAATTAAGTAAATTACTGTTGACAAGTCCAAATTGTCCTTTTTCATAAAGGGCATCTTTAGGAAATATTTTCTATAAATGAGTCATAGTTAGAGCAACTAACAGTCATATATATTCAGGCAGATCAAATGTCAGATTCTGCTACTTTGTTAAAAAAGAGTTTTTAAAATATGTTTAATTTTAGTTGAAATTTAGAAATCAAAAATGACTAATACCCATTCTCCAATTAGAATGCAGATTAGTAATTCTCATGCCAGTTTTCTGAGGATGTCATCAAATTCTCAGAACAAATTAGCTCACTTTAATTAAAAGAATATGCTAAGGGGGAGTGGATGTAGCTCAGTAGTTGAGTGCCTGCCTCCCATGTATGAGGTCTGGGGTTCAATTCCTGGTACCTCCTAAAAAAAAAAAAAAAAAAAAAGAATATGCCAAATTCATGAATTCATATAGTGAGTATAACTAACACGGCTGGTTTATAAATGTGATTGTGACTGAAAGAGCGTAGTCTAGGGACATAAATGTCAATTGAAAAAAAGCTAGAGAGTAATTTAGGGACTGAATAACATAGTGAACCTGTGGTAGGTGAAGAGTATGGTTAATAGTACAAATACAAGAATGTTCTTCTATGAACTAGAACAAATGTATATCACTATTACAAGGTGATAAGAAAATGATCATGCAGGGGAAAATGCAATTAATGTAACTTATGGACTATAGTTGACAGCAATATTATAATATTCATGCAACAATGTCAAAGAAGGTACTATATCAATGCTAATGATCAATAATAGGGGAAATATGAGATTTTTTCTTTTGGACTAAGGAAATCTGCAAAAACTACTGAGGTGGACAAATAAGACAATGATGATGATGGACAACGCCCATCCCAAAAAACAGAGAGCATCTACAATGGCAAACAAGACAGTTCCAGCCATCTGTCCCATTGGATCTAAGCCCCCTCCTAATCAGAAACAGAGTGAGCATCACCATCCCCAAATCCTCAAGATTGAGGAATGCAACTATGGACTAAAGTAGTCTTAATATTCTAGCAATGCAAGAACCTGTAACAGTGATATAAGGTACTCCGGTCCCCAGAGTTTCTAAGAGAAGGGAGAGGGAAGAATGGGTGTAACATGGGGCATTTTTGAGACACTGGAATTGTTCTGAATGATGGATACAGGCCATTATACATTTTGTCAAAACCTATAAAAATGTGTGGTTGAAAGTGTGAACTATAATGTAAACTATTGACCATGGTTAGTAGCAACGCTTCAATATGTGTTCATCATTTGTAAGTAATATACCACACTAATCAAAAGATGTTAGTGGGGGCAAGTGTGTGTGTGGGAGTGGGTTATATGGGAATCCCCCTATATTTTCGAGGTATCATTTATGTAATCTAAAGCTTCTTTAAAAATTAAAAAATCTCAAAATTTACTGAGGCGATGACTGTACAACTCTGTGATGAAAGTGAGAGACACTGAGTGTACACTTTGGATGGATGATACAAAGCATGGGACCATGTGGTGGATGACGGACTGTGGTTAACAGTACAAATATGAGAGTGTTCTCTCATGAACTTTAACAAATGTACAACACTACTACATGGCATTAATGATAGGGGGTGTGTATGGAAAAATAGACAAAATGTAAGCTATGGACCATAGTTAGTAGTTGTATTTTGATGATGTTCCTTCATAATCTGTAACAAATGCCCAACAACAATGCAAGGTGTTGGTGGAAGGGTGATGTATGGAAATTCTGCACATTATGCATAGTTATTATGCTCACAACTTCTCCAATAAAAGAAATTAAAAAAAAAGAAAACACTGAATGGTCATGACAGATGTGGGAAGAGGGCACTGTCATCAGATCAGACCAGCAAGAACAGGGAGTCAAAATTCTCAGAAAGTGAACTTCGTGTAGCTGTTCTGTGTCTTACCTAACACATTTATCCACTTATCACTCTCCAAAGATAATGCCTAGAACAGGTGTGCTGGTGTCAGATATACAGAAGTCACCACGCAAACTACTCTATGGAATAAAAATGTGACATCAATTCTAACAAAGCAGGACGATGGGTCCTTCTGAGTAATGTTGGAAGGGCCTATGAACACCTGGCTCATGGATGAGTAGACCTGACTTGGTAGGGTTTGTGAAGATCACTGCAAACCCTAAGAAATTATGAAAGTTTAGATGTGTCCATGTTTGTGTATTTAGATATAGATATGTAAGTTCAACATTTTTTTGTTTACATTTTCTGTTTGGGGAACATGATTTAAACTCCATTCCTAATGCTATAGTTGGTCAAATGCCCAGATTCCCAGGGCAAGGATAATGGCCATTATGGAGGTTCCTGGCTTTGGTGATGAGAGGCTCTCGGCCCCCATGTGTGTAGGGGCATATGCTGCCCTGCTGGGTTACAGTGTGGGTGGCTCAGGGCAGGTTTTATGCCGGGTTTTCACTCTGCTTAATCAGCTCTGCCAAACAATACAGAGGAAATGAATTGTACAATGGTTTGAATCAAATGCAAATCTAAGATATTTGTCTAAATATCCTTCTTTCATTTTCTGTCCTATTCATTTAGATTTCCTATACTGCTTTTGGTTGTCATTTAAAGATTCAGAATGAAAAGACCAATTAATAATATAGGATAGTGGGTCAAAAACTGAATGACGGGGGAAAAAAGTAAAGCTCAGGTGATCATTTCAGTAAAATGCAGCTTCAAGGCATTGTATTACCCAAGTAATAGAACTTAATAAGTTACCAAACTAATAGATAAGCATCACTTAAAAAGTTACATTTTCAGTGTAATTTAGAAAACCAAAGAAAAAAAATATGAAGTTCCAGAAAGGGAATTTCATTAGCTGTAGAAAAATTTCATCCTCTGTATATAAGCCTGGGCACTCTTGCCCTCAACCTTTCTGATAATTTTTGCCCCTGACCCTGGCCAATTCCATTTTCACTCATTCATTTTTTTCAAGAAGTGTCTAGTGCTCCATGCCCTGTCCCAGTTTCATTGTGTTTTATGGGCATTCTGCTAACTCCTTCAGTTAGCAAATGAGTTCAGTGCAAAAACTGTTTACCTTTGCAAAAAGGTAATTTTTTTTTTAATCCTAACTTTGTATTGTAGCAAAGACAAATTAGAAATTTTCTGTCTGATAAATCATAGCAGTGATTTGATAGATACGTAGTAATCTGGGTTGGTTTGGGACTTGTACTGACATATTTACAGTGTAAATACTCTTTCTATGGACAATACAAAGTAAAGGTAAAGTAAAATCTGCATTCAGTTTATAATCCTAAACTGCTAGTAAATACATCAATAGAAATCTCTATAAAAATACAAATCAAGATGGTATCATTTAAAAACAGAGACACAAACCAATAAAACCACAAAAGACATATTGAAGATTTACAAAGAAAACTAGCCTTTAAGACAAGATCTAACTCTTCCACTTTTCCTAGATGTTACTAAAATTGTGTGTGTTCATTGGGACAGTCTCGCACTCTCCCACTGGTGTGAATTGCAGAATTTAATTTACGAGAGTAGAGAGACCATGGATGGACTGGGGTCTGATGAGTTTATTTATGTATGCCTTACAGCTGATTGAAGGCAAAGTCTACAGTCTCTTGGCCAGGTTTTAGATTTGCTCTTCGCTGAACATCATCTTTTCCATCAAAAAGATAACAGTTTGTGGTGAAACAAGTTTGCACTTGCAAAACCTACCCTTAGTTTTGGTTAATAATTAGAAAAGTAGGTTGAAGGTATTTTGACATCAGAAAGGTTTTTTGATCACATACAAGTTTACTCTTAATTTGTCAAAAAGCAATCTGTTATTGTTAATGGGGATAAGTGTGTGGGGTACGTGGGAATACCCCTGTATTTTCGATGTAATATTTATGTAATCTAAAACTTCTTTAAAAATAAAAAAGAGGCAAAAAAGGAAAAAACAACAACAATCTATATAGCATCAATATAGTCTCAAGTCACTGGAAATCAGGACATGGAAATAAATTGCAGCTTTTCTAGAAGAGGGACTTGATCTTCAATTTTTGTTTCTGAAAGCAACCCCCTCCTTCTACCCTGACCTAATCTAAGGGATAGACTTGAATCTCAGATAAATTTATCTTTTAAGCAGGTCAAACTTTTGTTAAAAAATTGGGTCAATTTGATATAAAAATTTTGCAATACATTTGCTAATTTTAGCACCTCATAATTTTTTCAGACCTGGGACTACTGTATTTTGAGTTTCCAATTTATTGAGGCAATATGATTCAAAACCTGTATATCACAGTCATTAAGACTCTGAAGTTAGAAGAAGGCACTGATGAGTAGATATCATTTATTAATTAAGCAATTATTTATTGAGTACTACAATTTGCCAGGAATTCTTCTAGACACTGGGGATGTAGCAGAGAACAAAACAGATCTTCCCCCTTCCTAATCTCCTGGAATTTACTAGAAGGTAAGAGACAAATATGTAAAATATACAGTATGCTTGTGATAATTTATAAGGAGACAAAATAAAGAGTGGAAGAGGAATATGGTATATAAGTGTATGGATGAAATTTTAGATAGTGTGGCCCTGGTAAAGAGAATTTGGGAACAGACCTGCTTGAGTTAAGAGAGACATATTGGAGTAGAACACTGCAGGGAGAGGGACCGGCAGGTGTAGGGGCCTGAGGTGCTGCAATAGTGAGAAGGCTAGTATAGCAGAGGCCAGAGCCGAGCAAAGGAGGATTTGAGGTCAGAGAGGGATGGGAGATCAGGTCATGGAGGAACTCGCAGGTCACAGAAAGGACTTTGGCTTTTGCACTAAGATGTGGAAACAGAAGACTGACATGATTTTACTTATGTTTTAACAGGATCACTCTGGTTGTTGAGAGTACATTCAAGGGATTAGGGTCAGGGCCAGGACTGGCATAGGGCAAAGTGAGGTGAGTCGTGCATGTACAGGGTTTGATACTGTTTTATTTTAAATGTTGGTATTTTATCCATTATTGATGTTTTACATTGGATTTCCTTTTTTAAGACATTGCATTAAAATATTATGTCTTGATTGCTGAGTTTTTTGGTGGCCCCTTAAATTTGGCACTCCAGGCAAGTGCCTCACTCTAGTTGGGGAGGGGGTGTCAAGAAGAGAAGCAGGAAGACCAGTTGGAAGCTATTGCAACATGCAGGCAAGAGATGATAGTGGCTTGGACTAGGATGGTGACAGTAGGGTGGTGAAAAGTGGTCAAATATTGAATATATTTTATGAATGAATTGCATGTGTTTTGAGAGAGAAAATGAGGAGTCAAGGATGAGATATTGATTTGGAAATTATCAGTATAGAGATGACATCCATGAAACCAGATGAGATCACCTAGGGACCGAGTGGAGAGCAGGTCCAAGGACCTTTCTCTGGGGCACTTCAACTTAGGGAAGACAGGAAGATAAGGAGGAACCAGCAATGGAGACTGAGCTGGAGCAGCCAGAAAGGTCAGAGGGGACTCAGATGAGTGAGGTGCTTTTGAAACTAAGAAAGGGATATGAGAACAAGTGGGTAATCAGCTGTGTCAAATGCTAAGTCAAGTAAGATGTAGCCTGAACACAGACCCTGGAGGTGGACTTCCCATGCTCACATTTTCACTCTGCCTCTTACTTTGTGCCCTGGAAAAGTTCCTTAACCTCCTGTTGTCTCCATATACTCAATTAAGTCACTAATAATATCTCTCTCAGGGTTGTGTTGTTGTATTACATGAATAAATATATTAAAGGGGCTTTGGAAGAGTTCCTGGCATAGAGGAAGTGCTAGATTAGTGTTAAGCATAGATATACAAAATCTAAAAGAGGAGCACTATAATCATCAAACACCTCAACTTCTTAATTCAGAGATTCTGCAATGAGAAATTCTACATGTTCATGGAATAGCACAGTTACCTAGAAGAGAATGGCTGAGAGGAGAAAGGGAAAAAGAAATTGAGGTTGGATGGAGGAATGTTACAGCCCGTATTCCAGGAGAGAATCTCCCCTGAAGCATTAGTTTCCTCATTAGCTGGCATTCCAACATGACTTACCATTACTGTTAATACATCAGGTTGGAGGAGAGAAGCAGTGGAGGAATAGTAAAGTAATTCCAGGAAGGGCCTATTGGAAACACCAGTATTTCCTTGTATAATTTCCTTCTTTTTCCCTTATATTGATTCTAAAAGTGGTGTAGGAAAAGAACTAACAATATGAAAATCAAGGGTCTCCTGTACCTCTGTTAACTTTCATTAATCTGTGATCAATGTCTTCCCACCCCCTCCAGTAGTATATTTTTGTTTTTAGCAATGGAACACTTTGTTCAAATGTCTACTTCCCACCAAACCTGCTATGTAAAAACATTCCCTTCTTGCATTTCTCCACCTTCATCCTAATGGAAACTCTCTGAGCCTCAGTTTCCTCATAGATAAAATTAGGATAATAATAGTTCATACCTCATAGGGTTGTTTTGAGGATTAAATTGAATAAATTTTAAATTCTTAAAGTGATTACTGGCGTTTGGAAACTGTTAAAAACCATTTATGGGGAGGATGAATTCCCAAGTCCTTTGCATGATACATCTTCCCTTCAGGACTAGATTTTAGACTCCCCTTCCAGTGTCATCCACACATCCAAGATGGAATTACTATGTTTTCTTATGCCTCTGCTCTTTCTGCCAGGAATTCCCTTCCCCTCCTTTCTCTTCACATCTCCTAACTTCACCACACTGGCCCTGCCAATCCTTCCTGACTTGATTAAAGTATTGTCTGCTCTGTGAAGCTTTTTCTGATACCCTCCATGGGTAAAATTATGTGCCTGTTCATAAACGCTCTCAAGAAACACTGTGAATCCCTGTTACACTGTGTGTGCTTACATGTCTATCTTTATCAATAAATTGAGAGCTTTCTGAGTCTAGGGACATGATGTATTCACCTTTGCCCTTAAGGCTTAGTCTGACATTATACTAAGTGCTCAATAAATACATGAAAGACTTTGGATCAGCAATTTATAAATTGCAATTTATAAATTACAGTGACTTGTATATGATCAGAAGTAAAATTAATCTTAATCTAACACTCTAATACTTATTACTTCTTTTGTTCCAATCACTTCCTGAAAGTTCTATCCTGGAATGACCTTGCTTTATGTGAGAAGCTGATTTTAGTGGTGTCTCTGCATTCATGGATATGCCATCATATTTGTGAGAGAGACAAGAATAGTAAGATTTTGAGAGTACAAAGTGATTGAAAAATAAGGTTGACATTTGGATTCATGTTCTTCTCTGAGCCTTTTTTGTTTTACACTTGCAACATTAGTGCCTATTAATAAGAAAAGGAGGACTTTGAAAAGTTATTGGGGGTCAAGAGTTCTGCCTTCCTGGCAGTCACAGGTGTACTGGAAAGAACAGCTCACCTCATCACTTGGCTGAGACTGCTCATAGAAATTGCCAGAGTTCACTATTGGGCAAGGTCATATCTGCAATTCTGGACACTGACCTTGATGGCCTCACGTGCCCATGGGTCCCAGCTCAGGAGAGGTGCCAGGGGAACAAAGATAAGAAGAGAGTTGGAAGAGAGGAACAGGTAGGGGGTAAATTCTGACTTTTCTGACTTGTCTTCTGGGTACTGTGTGCTGCTCTGTAATTGTAACCCTAATCTGCAAAGAGGAAATGCATTTATTTTATATAAAAATTATTCTTACATGAAGAGCAAAGTTATGGGAGGACAAATATGAGAGATGTTAAGTGAGATTTGTTTTCTAGATTTGCCTGAACTTATGGCAATACTGGAAGATCTTAATGCCCTAATGAAACATAAGCTGGCAGCTGGGGAAAAACAGAAAAAGCAGGAAAACTAGTGTTTTTTTAAAAAGTCTATTAAAATAGTAAATTGAGTAAGCTATGAGAAAAGAAAGTATGTGCAGGAAAAGCACACTTAAATAGTGAAGAAAGAATTGCTTGGAAAAAGGAAAAAAAGAAGAAATAGTAGCTGTGAATGACAGGCAGAGAAGAACCAAAAGGTAATGAAAGATAAAAACAGAGAATTAAAGTTAGAAGATTGCTTGGTTAGAAATTGAATGAATGAATTATTCTCAACTGTAACAAAAAGGTCAACACCTACTAACAGGTAATGCTGAATATCTGTTATATACCAAGCATTGTGTTAGTCAACTGAAAGTTAGGAAATTGAGAAGTTCTGTTAATATTCTATTTTCTATTTTATTTATTTCATTTGACTTTTCTGAAGAGGATGGAGAAGGAAACTGAATCAGAGGAAAGAATGATCTGGCTTGGTAAGGAGAGGAGAGGTATTCTTTTGTAATCAAAAAGGGGCTGTGCTAGCATTATTTCACATTGATGATGGCTTCAATTGCCATTGGGAACTCTCCAAACCAAATCCAGTCTTTCCCAAGTGTTTTATTATGCACTAATATTACATGATGCAGGCTGGACATAACTCTTATGCAACATGAAAGTTGTACCAATGGTGTTATGAATTTCAGCCTCTTAGTCTCCCCCAGGAATTTTACACAGAAGGAGTTCCAGGTTGCCCTGAAATAGTTTGTGAAGAACTAATGATCAAAGTATACACATTGGCCTGATGTAAATGCATTACATGATAAAAGAAATATAATTAGCTCTAATAGTCACCTTGGAATAACACAATTGGTTTTAAGATTTTATTGGAAGCGAATTAATATGATAGTTCCTTTATTTGGCCGCCACATCATGGCAAAATTAATAGAGAATAAGTATTGCATAAAAATCTGATATGTGGGCCTTTCATTTTTAAAAAGCAATATATATCAACAAACAAAAAATTAATTAACCAGAATCCTCTCCCTGTTGTGAAGGCATACCTAATGAATCATGTATTAATTTGAGCCTTATCAATTTGTGCCTAGCCAAGGCTTAAAATTTAAAAAGAAAAGAAATTAAAGGTATTCATAGGGAATATATTAATTTTATTTGTAATTGTTGACAAAATCCTCCTTCTGTAGTAGGTTATACATTTTTCAAAATGGGCAAATGTGCATTTAAATTTCAGCTCTTCCACTGTGATTTTAACTTTTCTAAGGTCCAGTGTTCCTATTGTAAGAAAAAGAATAGGAACACTGAGATACCTGAAGTTTTTTTATTCATAAGGCTTAATGGATAAGATAATTATCCATCTCTGTGGTTCTCTACATGATTATTCTCCTTTCTAGCAATTGTCTGAGGGGGAGAGAAATGCAGCTTTGAATCTATTATCTTTAGCTCCTTCATATGGCTTTGATAATTGACTTAGCTATTTCATTTATGTTTGTTTTCACTTTTGGTAGGAAAAGTTTCTAAGGTTCTGAGACTCTGCATGTTTGTCATCTCTTGCAGAGTATGTTAGTATTGTCATGAAAGTTAGGCACAACCTAAATATCGAGTGACAGAAAAATTAAATAAACAGTGGTGCAAAACAGCTAATAAAACTGATGACCCAGAAGAATAGTAAATGATTTAGACAGATACTTATGCAATCTAATCAAGTATAAAAACAGGTACAAAATAAAATGTGGGAAAAAACAAAACAAAAAACAAAACAAAACAATGTGTGGTGTGATTTCATTTGTGTTAACAATTTTTATATTCATATACAAAGTCTGATTATAAATGCTAACTGGTTATCTCCGGGTGGTAGATTAATGTATTACTTTTGTTTTCTTCAATTTTACTTATTTAATGATATTTAGCTTTCTATAATATGCAATTTTTACTCTTATAATTAAAAAATTAAGAATTATATTAATAAATGATATGACAATGAAAATGTCATATAAAAAGCTGAGGTATGTTCAAGACCATATTCTGAGGAAACTATATAATTTATTAGAACACAAAAAAGCTGAAAATAATATAACCAAGCATTTGATTAAAGAACATGGGGAAAAAATTAAATGAGATAAAAGAAATTAGAGGGAATCAAAGATAAAAGAATTAATGCAATAGAAAAATCTATAGAGTTGATAGATAAAAGTGATCCAAAAGATCAATAAATTAACAGACCTCTGGCAAGTCTGACAAGGAAAATAGGAGATATATATTTTAAAATTAAGGGGGAAAATGGATATAAACACAGATCCATCCAGAGATTTTAAGAAAGAGAATGCTCTTACCAATAATTTGAAAAATAAAAATGCAGTGAACCTGTACCTAGAAAAATGTGAATTTTCAATATTGCCTCAAGGGTAAGTTGAAAATTTGAATAAACTAATAATCATAAAATATAGAGAAAAATATTCAATAGTTTTCTCCCTGAATAACATTAGATCCAGCTGGTTTTATAGGGCAAGTTGTATAAATCATTTAAGAGACAGATAATTCCTCTGTTATGTAAAGTCTTTTGAAGCATGGGAAATGATGGTAGACTTACAAAATTTACAGACCTATCATATCTCTGATACAAACCAAAGCTATCACAAAACAGAAAACTGTAGACTAATATTAGTTATGAGTATAGGTATGAACTGAATACAGCAAATTATCAAAAGAATAAAATATGACAGATGGTTTTATTACAAGAGTACAAAGAATGTTCAACTCTGTTCATTGAATTGATTCTGTTAGTATAGTTCACTTCTTTGATAAAGAAGAAAAAAACACAGGTCATCCCAGTAAAGGTAAAAGTGGTACATAATAAAATTTAATATTCACTATTGATTTAAAAAAAAACTCTCAGTAACATAGCAATTGAATAAAATGCCATTAAATTGATAAAGAACATCAGAAACATGCAGCGACCATCATATTTAATGGTGAAACACTGCAATAACTCATTCCCATTAAAAACAAGTAATTCAATTATACAAACTGTTAGAGCTAATAAAAGGATACTACAAAGGCAATTACAAGATAAATATTTTCTATTTAACAGATATAACAAATAAAATATAATGAGAGTCAGAATAATATAAACAAGACCTATGTCCTATATGAAGAAAATGATAAAATTCTACCAAAGGTCTTAAAGGCCTGGATACATGGAAGTGTTAATAATGTAAAGATGTCAATTCTTCCCAAATTATTAATTTAATGCAATTTTAATTAAAATCCTAATGAAGTTATTTTGAAAATTGACAAATTGATTTCACAGTTCATTAGGTAGGAAAAATATGCAATAAAGCCACAGCATGTATTGAAACTGTGGAATGATTTAGTGAACAAGCCTGAGTAGGAATTAAAATAGGAACAGGAATAGGCAAATCAATTTGGAATGGAATAAAAAGTCTATGCCCAAAGTTTTGTTTACATTGGAATTTTCCAACAGGTGCTATGTCAAATCACAGGGAGAGCACGGACAATAAAAAAAAAATGATAAATTTAGCACACAACCCCATAACTTATACCAAAATTCTAAGCAAATTAAAGAAATAACCTTTCAAAATATTGTATAACTACTATAATAAAATATAGGAGAATATTTTTATAACATTGTGGTATAGAAGGTCTTCCTAACTAAGCATATCAAGAGCCATAATGAAAAGATCAACAGATTTGACTACATAAAAATGACAAACCTCTGGACTGGCAAGAGATAACCACAAACAAAGTTAAAAAGAAGCCACTGACTGGAAGAAAATGATTGCTACTTATACAATAAATAGAATTAATATCTGTAATATACAAAGAGTAATTTTGAATCAATAATAAAAGACTCACAAATCAGTGTACAAATGGGCAAAGGAAAAGCATAGTCAATTCACAGAAAAACGAAATAAAAATGGTTCATAATCTTATTATTTAAATGTTGCCACCCTCTTTAGTGATAAAGAAAAGAAAAATAAAACAAAAATAAAATACCATTTTTTGTCTATCAAGTAGCAAAAATTTTAAAAGATTTTAAATAATAACAATAGGTAGCATTTATTGAACAGTTGTGCGCTATGTCTAAAAACTTGAGCCATAATTTATCTAATTGTCATAACAATTCTGAACATTTGTATGCTATATTCTAAAAACTTGAAACATAATTTTTCTAATCCTCATAACAATTCAATGGGATAGATTTCATTATTTTATAGAAATAATGATACAGTTAATAAACCATAGTAGGGAGAGGTTAGTTAACAGGCCCAAGTTCTCGCAAGTAATATGTAGAAGACCAGTTATTTGAATCTCGGTAGCCTGGGGCCACAGTCCATGCTCTTAATGACAATATTTTACTTCTTCCCAGTTTCCTCACCTTAAGAAATAGGCAGGTGGAAGGAGATAATATCTACCCAGCTACCCTTAAACTGTTGCTGTGAAGCACACCTGACGCCATGATGCAGCTGATAAGGTTAATACTGAGAGTTCTGTGTTGTCTTCCATAGGGACAGATAGTCTTGGTCATCTAATTCAGCTTCTTTGCTAGAATGGAAATGAGTTGGGCTCTTACTCTAGTGGCTCCTCTAAGTAGTATGATGGACGGACTGTCTGATGGCTTGTTTGGACACATCCAGAATCTTTCCCCGTTTGGATATGGTCCAATAAGGAAACATGGTCATTGCCTGCTCTCTATAATGCACTGGGCCATAGTTCATGGGAACATCACTCCATAGCAGATTGTAGAGTCTCTGTGGTTTACCAAGTGATGTATCACTTGGCAGGATCTGACTCGGCTTTCACGATTATTTTTATTATTTGAAAGTGTTGGCTTCTTCCTCCCATTGGTCTTTAGCTCTTCTGGAGTATGGATGGCCTAAGAGGAGGATGTCCACTATGGACCAAATATCTAATGGCGTAGTGAAATGGTGGGCAACTAAAGCTACAAGGGCTGCTCAAAGGCACCTAATACTACATTTTGGGGAGGACCTTCTCCCCCCTCCTTCACCACCATCTTCAAATGTCCATATAAATCCTCACCATTTCTGCTCTTTTCCCTCTCTGCTGTCTCTTACTCTCTGATCCACTTACTTTAATCCTTTACTTTATTCTCTTTCCTGTTCCCTTGGTAACATCCATGGCTAAAGAAATTGCTGATCCCATCCGGAATGTATATCATAGTTTTTGTTCTTTATTTTATTTTTTTCTTTTTCTTTTCTATTATATCATACTTTTAAGACAAAGTATTAACTGTTGCAGAGAAGCAGTGCTGACAGACCCAGCTTGGAAGAGAAATGGTTATTACTGCAAAGAGGTATAGGGGCTGCCATTGATATTTTGATTATTGCTCCTTGATAGGACATTATTTAAAATCCATACACCTTCCTGAATAGAGTAACTTAAAATACAAAACCTATAGGGAAAAATAAAACTGACTGTATCAGGAAAAAATACTATTGGAGTTACTAACTTAGAGTTTATCAGAGAAAAAGAACAAACCAATGTATAATAGCAATGTGTAATTGTCAAGTGATTATTGCATTATTGTGTGTGTGTGTGTGTGTGTGTGTGATATGCTTGGACTAAATCAGGCCATTACAAACATGCAAGAGGCTGGGCATTCTTCCCAATATTTTTTTACTATTTCAAATTTAGGAATCAGACAATATCATTTAAAAAACGCCCAAACTCTTGGGAAAGCTAAGCATATTTCTTTGGCTCACAGATCATCATTCTTACAAAATAACCCTGGCATCTGTAAGTCATTTTTATTTTGTTTGAGGAAAAAGTTATTTGAAATAGAATAATTTATTTTCATTTTAAAATCTGTTTAAAATTGTGTAATTTCTGGTCCAACTAAATCACCTTTTGCTTTTTAGCATATATTCAGCAAGTGTATATTATAGAGGTACACTTTATCTGTTTCAAAAGACATTTCACCATTTATTTGCTTAACATGCCCTTTAAATATCAATGAGAAGCTCTTTAAATCCCTGGGATTTCATTTGAAACTATAAATTACACAAGGAAAGACAAGGAGAGGAAACATTAACCTATGTACGTCTTATCAAAATAGGACTTTGAGATTTAACTGCAAGGTTTTGTGAATTTTATCAAGCAATATTTACTCCACTAAATCTCTCCTTCCTCTATTTTTATCATGCTCTTACAAACAACTTCACCATAATCTTCTGTGCAAACAAAGGAGTTGTCCAGTTTGAGTGAACTACTTAACTGTGACTTGCTAACTGTGACTAATAACTTGTTAAGCAGGGTTCTACCCTTAAAAATAATGTACCACTATTAAACATATTCCAAACTAGCACCAAAAAATCACTTATGACTAGCCTTAGCCAAGCCAACCGACAATAGGTGTGAGACGCAGGTGCTATGGAGAAGAACAGACTCCCTGCCCCAGCCTCATGAAGTCTGGATCTTGACTTTTTTCCTGCTTTCTGTACATATGTACAGTATCTTTACCTATTGCTTCTCCCATGCCCCACCCCCTCCTCCATGACTACCCTTATCCTGAACTCAGCCAAAAAAGTAGAAAGACACTTAACTGCTTACTGCCCTTTAGGTATTATGTCTGCTCTCCATACCACTACCAGACCGATCTCCCCAAAGTGACCCTTCTATCTTTCTCCTACTCAAAATCCTTCTGTGGTGCCATTACTACCTATAAAGAAAGAATCTAACCTGTTAGCCTGTCATTCAGGCCCTGCCATGATCTGGTCCTATTTCTACTTTCCTAATTCTCTCTCATTGTAGGCCTGGAGCTACTCTGCACTCAAGCTCATCAGGTCTCCCAGACATGCCACTTACTTCTTATCTTGCTTCTTAGGTACCTTTGATCTTGTTTCCCATTTGCCAAGTGCCTCAGATTCCTATCCTCTTCTTTCCCCAATCTCTCTGACTAAGACTCTTATGGAGGTAATATCTCATCTCCATAAGGTCTTGTGTGTGTGTGTGTGTGGGTGTGTATGCATGAGCACATGTGTGCACGTGAATGTGTGTATATCCAAGGGCTGAATAAACTCCTGGTGCCAGTGTTGGCAGCATGACACTGCACAAGAAACCTTGTCTATATACCTTTTCCTTGTAACCAGCTCTGACACCAATACTACCTCACCAAGCCCCCACCTGTGCTTACCTGGGACAGGAATATCAGAAAGAGAAGTTCTCATAAGTGGTCTGTTCTTAGCAATACTGAAAATTGAGAGATGGATAATAAAGAATTTTTAATCCCCAAAGGATTTTGAAAAATTTTAACAGCATATGTTGGGGGAGGAGGAGGGGTTGTGGGGGGAAAAAAGAGCTTCATAAAGTCAGACAACACTAGTAGCTTTCTACTTCTCCTAAGTTATACATAACCCTGGAAGCCCCTGGTTTCTATGCTGTGATTGTCTAGGTTTTGTATGTTGTCTTCCTTCAGTGATGATACCGAACCCTTCCCACCATCTCCAAATTTCCTCATGGTCCCTGGGAAAGAGAGTGGGTAGAGCTTAGAAAATCCTGGAATGACAAAATCTGAAGTGAAGAGCAGAATTTCTTTGCACATATGTTTAATTTTTAAATGATAAGCTTTATTTTTATAACAGTTTTAGGTTTATGGAAAAAAGTGAACAGAAAGCACAGTGTTCCAATATATACCCCTCTACAAAATTTCCCCTATTATTAACATTTTGCGTGAGTGTAGTACATTTGATACAATTGATGAACCAAATGGATTCATTTAGTAACACAGCTTATAGTTTACATTAGGGTTTGCCTTTGCGTTATACAGTTCTAAGGGTTTTGACAGATATATAATGTCATGTATCCACCATAATGGTATCATGCATATTAGCTTCACTTCCCTAAAATTGCCCTGTACTCCACCTATTCATCCCTCCACTAACCCCTCCCAGAAACCCATGGCAACCACTGATGTTTTTACGGTCTCAATACTTTTGCTTTTTCCAGAATGTCATATAGGTGGAATCATATTGTAGATCATCTTTTCAGATTGGTTTCTTTCACTTAGCAATATGTATACATGGTTTCTCCAAGTCTTTTTCATGGCTTGATTGCTTATTTATTTATACCACTGAATAATATTCCATTGCACGGATGTACCACAGTTTGTTTATTCATTTACCTATTGAAGGGCATCTTGGTTGCTTCCAATTTTGGGCACTATGAAAATTGGCAGCTGCTGTAAGCATCCAGGTGCAGGTTTTTGTGTGGATATAGGCTTAATTTTTAAGTTGACTTTTAAATTGGTTAAGTAGTAATCACAGCATGCAATGCAGATATCCTTCAGCTTAAAAGCAGATGTTTATTTAATAGTCCTGGAGCCAATTATTGTTGTGGTGGGTTACAGAGACCTGTAGACCTATGAGTTCTGTATTTCATTTATTCTTCATTATTATTTTGTCTCTGTTCTCTTATGACGTTGGTCCTTTTGAATTTAGTTGGTGCATCTAGTTTCCTCAAAGTTGGAGATATTAAGTTGAAAACTCAATTTCCATCAAAACTGCTGATCACTGATCAATGAAATATATTTGATTCCTGAATGAAGCTTATAGAGTCTATCTAAAGCTCTGCATTACATTGGCCCTGAGGCAATCTGACATTTGTAACGAAAGACAGTCTTATGCTCCTGTCTTAGTTTTCCAAGGCTGCTGTTCTAGTTTGCTGAAAGCTTCTGGGGGCAATATACCAGAAATGGGTTGGCTTTTGCAATCGGAATTTATTAGGTTTAAAGCTTACAGTTCTGAGGCTGTGAAAATGTCCAAATCAAGGCTTCATCAGGCGATGCTCTTCTCCCTGAGGACAGGCTGCTGGTGGTCCTGGACTCCTCTCACGAGGCAGGGCACAATGGTGGCATCTGCCAGTCTTGGTCTCTGCTTTCTCTCCTGGGCCTCATTGCCTTCCACTTTGAGCTGCTCTTTCTGTGGCTTTTCTTCTCTCTTTCTTAGGTTCATCAACTTCTAGAGGTTTCTTTCTGTCTCTGTGGTTTTTTTCTATGTCTGTGGCTTGTTATTCCTCCATTTATAAAGAACTCCAGTAAGAGTTTTAAAACCTACCCTGGGTTACACAATCTAAGCAAAGACCCTTAACTAAGTAATTTAATCAAAAGGTCCCACCTACAAGAGGTTTATATGCACAGGAATGGGTTAGATTTATGAACAGGATTTTCTGGGATCCGCCCAGCTTCAAACTCTCACAGCTGCTTTGAAAAATATCACAAACTGGTTGGCCTAAACAGGAATTTATTGTCTCACAGTTTGGGAGGCTAGAAGTTCAAAATCAAGGTATTGGCAGTCATACTTTTTCCAAAGTCTGTAGCATTCTGGTGGTGTCATGCTGGTAATAAACCTCTGTCTGCATCCTATGGCAAACCCCTTCATTCTCCCATGGCTTCTACTCTAACTGTACCCAATTTCCTCTGCTTATAAGCTCTCCAGTCATACTGGACTAAAGCCCACACTGATTCAGTTTGGCCTTAACATCTTCAAAGATCCTATTTACAGATGAGTTCACACCCACTGGGCTAGGGTGTAGGACTTGAACATGTCTTTGTGAGGGACATAATTCAATCTACCATAATTTCTCTTTTAAAAAAACAGATTCTATATGTTCTGGTTTTATGATAATTTACATGCATCTGAATAAACTGCCCTTATTTAATTGTTGGATTATCATTTCTAGTCAGTGACCAAGACCTGATACTTTGCCCTTCTTTTGAATTCCCACCACATTTATTTATCATTTATGCTACCACTACTTCATATTTGGATTATTGTCTCAATTCTGCCTCTAGTTTTTTCAAACTTAATATAGTCTGCATAACATTGGGTAATTTTCTTAAACATTCCTTTTATTATGTTTCTTTTTGTAACATAACTTTTAATTGTTTTGCATTTCATGATCTATCAATTAATGCCAATTTTTTAGTTTCATTGCCATTATGATTATCCAACATTGTACCCTATATTAATTTCCAATGTAAAAACATTTGTCTACTCAAACCAGTTTTAACAATGACTAGGAATTAGGTGAAGGAGGGAGAAGAAAGGATGATAAGGGACAGAGGTATGAGTGAAAATAGCATAGATGTGGTTGGGTTCCTAGAAGAAGTTGAGTATGGTTAGAATATTGAATGCAACGTGTGGGAGGGGGCAGGGGAGTGAGAGGGACAATAGACAAGGCTGGTGAGGTAGGCAAGAATTAAATGGATATGAAGTCACTGGAGTCAGTATGGAATACTTTTGGATCTTGTTGATTTATTAAGATGACTCTGGGAGATTTGTTGAGAATAGACTAGAGGCAGAAAGATCAATTAAGGGACAGATGGAACAAGAAAAAAGAAGGGCGGAACTATGATTATAAAGTGCAGATGGAGAGAGGGAGGGCCATGAATTCCTTGAGGACAGGCACCTTTCTTATTCATCTCTGTAACTACAACCCTTAGCACTGAACCTGTCTCTGAGAGGCTACTTATTACATATATGTTGAACTGAATGGAAATGAAATATAGCCTCTTTGATTATTCCCAGACTTTCTTCTCTTTTCTCTAATTTTCCAGTTTCTCCACACAATGTTAGAGTGCAGTAGGACCTCATTTTATACTACCAATACGTTCTAAGATCTTTCATGTGAGTTGATAATTGTGCATAATAGAGAACCCCGTTATTTAATAAATATGTCTTATACGAACATACCTATCGCACATTTTCAATAAATAAGGCAAATAAATACTCCAGTAACGTAAGTAAACAAGGTTAATCATAGAAATAATTTTTCAAAATTTAGTTCTTTCTGTCTGCC
The DNA here is from genome assembly GCA_026826555.1 of Tolypeutes matacus. Classification (NCBI taxonomy): domain Eukaryota; kingdom Metazoa; phylum Chordata; class Mammalia; order Cingulata; family Chlamyphoridae; genus Tolypeutes; species Tolypeutes matacus. The sequence continues at coordinate 2,880,020 of JAKSZT010037812.1, forward strand.
TTTATTAGCTCAAACACTAACAGAATTTGAGTATAAGGCAGTGAGTGATTCAGGACAATTGCTTTGTATTTTCAGTGATGTGCTTGTGGCTTGTCCTGTCATTACACTCACGGAGCCTCTGCCTACACATATCTCCTCTGTCATCTGGGCCTGACAGTTTCTCGAAGTCACAAAATGGGACTCTGGCCACATTAGTCCATGAGTTCAGGTGTAGCAGGAAGGGTGGGACTCAGAGTGAAGGGAATATCCTACTTAACCATTGAGGGTCTGTTAACCTGTCTCCCCAAATTTGTGCAGAGAATCCGACTGAATTAGAAATGCTGGACAGTGGGATTTGGTATAATGGCAAGGGCCTGCCTTGGGTTCCCACCCTGACAGAAAGTATCCTCTGTCCTTGGGAAACTCACTTAGCTCTTCTCTGTTAAGTGAGTTATCTCAAAGGTTCCTTCTAGTTCCAGAATTCAATGCTGCCTAGTGTTCCTCTCATACTCTGTTTGCAGGGTGAGTGTGTCAGAGTGCCGGGGTTCACCCTTGCTTCCACCACTTATTAACTGTGACACCATGGGCAAGTTTCTTTATGTCTCAAAACCTCCTCTTTATCAGAAAAATGGCATAGTGATAGTACCTATCCCATAGGATGGTGATGAGGAATAAAGGAGTTAATCTATGTGCCTGGCACGGGACAGGAATTATATAAGTGTAAAAGGAGCTGTTGTTAAAATCACCACTATTATCCTCACAGGATGCCAGTTCTAACTGGTTGACGGGAAATGCCTGAATGTGAGGCCCTGTGAGGGATCTTCAGGAAAGATTGGAAGGATGATTCCTGCGATAGTTACCTCCGTGCACCGGCACAACTTTTCTGTCCCTATGGCATCAGATTCTCGGTTCTGACTTCCACTGCAAATAATCAGAGGCATTAAGGTTTAAGTGTATCTAATAAACCAACTTACTGCATGCAGAAGGCTCCAGCTTGAAAGGTAAATATTAAATATAATCTCAGTGGAAGAAATGGATAGAATCCTAACGATGAGCTATCGGAAAGGGAAAAATTCGCATTTGTTTGTAATGCTCTGCCAGTGTCCTGTCAGTCTCTTCTTAGAGGACTCTTAGGAGATTTCCAAGAATCCTCCCTGCCTTTACTTCTTTCACTATGTTAGTCACAGCATCTGGATCAGTTTAAAGATTTTTTGGGCTGTTTTCTTCAGAGACTTGCATGGCACTGGTTTTCCTCTCCTCTTCCATGGGGACGCTTATGTCCTCTCTTCATTGTCTCCCCTCCCTCTTAAATGATCAATAACACAGTTAATGCCTAGTATAATAGTTGACTGTCCACTGCATAATCAGCACTATGCTACCAGAGTAAAGCTAGGTTATGAACTCTAGGTGAGAGCATCTTTTAATTAAACAGCTTTGCACAGTTGGAATGATGAATACAGACTCAATTACCTAGAAGAAACTAGGCATACTAAATTGACTATGAAGAAATTTGGTATTTAAAGAATGCAAATAAATTCTTCATATGAAATGGTTTGTAAATTAGAATATTCTATGAAAACCAGGTGTGAGAGTAGCGTTTTTCTGCTGCTTAAATCCAGTGTTCTTTAAATCAACTGGGCATTCTAAAACATGGTTGTTTTTAATTGCTAAGGGAGGAAAGGCATCACTATATCATTGAAGGTGGGATTTTATAGAATTGTAAATCAATTTGCTCATTTAGCCATTCCCTCTGGCCAAATTATTTTAATTCTCCTTAGTCACATCATTGACTAGGACAGAACACTATATATAACTTTACCAACTGGAAGAAGTTACCTTACATCCTCATTACTACTTCCCCCTTAATATTACCAAGGGAACAAGCAATAGAATAAACAAACCAGGAAAATGTTTTCCATATGGTTGTTAATACCTACCTATGTAAAATTCCATGTACATATTCATATAGGAAAAGAAGCTTAGCTTAGTATATCTTTAAAAATATCAGAGAGCTTCAGATTCCAATATATTTTAGTCAAGATAACCATTTTTCCTAAAGGAAATATTAAAATTTTTTACTTGGATCAATGAAAAACATCACAACAAAATTATATATTATATAATATAATTATATAATATACAAAACAAAATTTAGTATATTAAATTAAAAATTCTAAACAATTTTTAATGGTTATAACCTAATTCTGTTAGGTTTGATGCGATAAAATGATAACATTAGCTTTCCTGGTCCAATCAACAGTAAACATTTGTTAATGATAACTGCCTGGACTTTGCAGTATCAGGTCACGTCACAGATGGGATTTAGATTTCTAATATAAAATGTCACTGCAATAGTGCTGCTGTTTTCTGGATGCTTTTCCTGGGGGGAGTTTGGACTGCTAGAACTGCACTTTAGAGCAGCCTGGTTACTGTTTCCATGAATAAGATAAAATGGTGTTTATCCTTGGTCGATCAATACTGTCTTGTTTGAACTTGTTGAGTCATTTAGAGACATATAAGGTAGTGAAAACAATTGTGCAATAGTACCCAAAGTACTGCCTAGTTTTCTAAGGGGTGATAATATTTTAAAAGACAATTATTGAAACAGATTATTAACACTAACAGGCTGTGTGATGAAATGAACACGCACCGTGATAGTGTGTCCTGTGGGTTTCAGTGAAAGGAGATGTGGGCTTTTAAATAAGATTTTTTTTAAAGCAGCGTTCTTTAAAATAAATGTATGCAATCTTTTTTTTTTTTTAATAATAAAAGTAGAATTAAGAGTTGTCTCTCAAAATAAATGGAAATAGGGTCACTATTTGTCATGTATAAAAATCCAATTATTTATTTACATATTTGTATTTAAATTATATTAGTATAGTTTTGACAAAGAGGAACTAATGGGTATGCTCGGAAATTTTTAGGAAATTCATTTTTTGGAGATTGTTACAAAGAGGGAAATGGAAAACAGAATTTTGCAGAGTTCCTACTGTGCACCAGGGACTGTGCTTGGCTCTTCATCTGTATCATCTTATTTAATTATCACAAAATTCTATTGGGCAGATTTTATCCCCATTTCAAAGTTGAGGAATCTGAGGTTCAAAGAAGTTAAATAAATCTGCCCAAGGTCACAAACCTAGAGACTTTTGGAATGGGCTTGCCAACCCAGATCTGTCAAGCGCATTAATCATTCATAATGGATTTTAAAAGTCTCTGAGCTAGGCATGGCCCTGTCTGATGGAAGATGACTAGGCTATAAAGTCCCTTAGATGTGAAAGTGATATCTGGGTTGATTCTTGTCATGAATGCTGGGAATGGGCTATGAAAATAATTTGTTCTTTCCTAAACTGCATTCTGGGGAATACCAATTCTTAGAGACATTAATAAGGGTTTATTTAAAAAGATGTTCTGTTGTAAATAGAGAAACACAGCATGACTACACCCTTGGGTATTCACAGCGGAATGAATCTATTTACATACACAGTAAATGCCCAGTACTTGTGAGCACAGCAGTGGTTACGCGCTCAGACTGTGGAGTCAGGACCCTCCCAGCCAGCCGTGCTACCTCTGCCACTTGATAGCTGGGTGTCATTGAGCATGTTGGGTAGCTTATCTGTGCCTCAACTTCCTTACTTGTGAAATGTTATAATAGTATCTACCTCATATGGTTGTTTTGAGAATAAAATGAGATAATTCCAGGAAAGTGCAGAAAATAGTATCCAGCAATATAGTGCTTAATAAGTGTTCAATCAATGCCTGCTATTATTACTCAAAGCGCTCATATTATAATAAAATCTGCTATAATGTGTCTAAATTATATTATTCCTCAGTTTACCAGAAAATGCAGCCCCATTTTTTGTGTGCCTCATTTATTGATGTTTGCTGAATGTAGTGTGAGGAAAGTTGATATTTGAAATGGCACAAAACTAACTTGGTATTAGCCCACTTGGAAATAACTAAATATTCAGTGTGTTCACATCCATTATATCATTTAGTAAAGTTTGCCCATGACAATTTATTTCTTTTCCTTGCCAACTATCTTTTCTGTTCCCTTACACTTGATAAATAGTAAACTAGGTCAGTAAAACATGAGAATTGTCTAAAACGGGCAGTGTCAATATGATTCCAGAGAATGTGGTCCTGAAAAATGAACCTCTATGTTGATCCAGCAGAGGAAGACCTCAGCACTTTGACAATAAGTGATTCCACTTTTATGGCCAGACCTATGTTCCCATTACATGCTCCCCAATACACATTATAAAGGATGTTTTCAGACCAGAGCAACACATTTTTGATGAACCTAAATTATACCTAGAGTCAACTTTACTGATGTATGTTTCATAAAACACTAATCCTGTATAATACACAAATCATGCTGTATCTTCTTGGAGATACACAGTACACATTCTATGGTAAAGAAACTTGTTTAGGAGCTCATTCTTCTTAGAACTTATGTTGGTAACAAAATATTCCAGTAAGAGAGTTTAGGAAATTTCTGTTAGAAATGGAATATTCCTGGTAAATGTTCTGATTGATTTATTTCTCTAAATAAAAATCATCAGCTTCTAGTTGTGAACCATCTTTGTGAAGTGAACAAAATGATAATGTGAAAATACATCCACTCCAGCACAGTTGCCCAAACCACTCTGGAAAGAAAAGATTTAATGATTAGCAATCCCAAGGTTGGGATTTAGCACACTCAGAGCCAGTTATTTTCTATACTTGCTTTCTTCTCTCTCCCCTCCCTCTTTCCCTCCCTCTTTCTTTTTCTTTTTCTTTTTCCTTTTCTTTTTCTTCTAGAATCAAAAGCGGAAAGCTTTAGGGAATCCCTTTGGGTTAGCAGGATATCAAGATTTCACCATGGTGGGTTTGTTTTTGATTTTTGGTGGTGGGGGTAGCAATGCAGGAGAGGGAAGGAGATATTGAATATATAAGTCTAAAGTATAATAGGAATTATGACGATATAGAGATCTTGGAATCTGCCAGTGAATATTAATGCTGTTTCCCTTGTTAATTACATTTTAATGTTTCCCAGGTTTCTAGGACGAGGACAGGCAGTCAACCATGCATAGCTCTCCCTGCTCTCTGGCTAGAGCGAAATAAACTTCTCAGAACATTAGCCCTATTCTTGAATGTGCAGTGGCAAAACTATATTTTTTGCCTTGGAAATTTATTAAATAAAGGAGCAAAATATGGCAGATATCTCATTTTGAGATTATATGATCATTTCAATATATGCTTTTCTTTTCAGGTTACTTCACTAGTATAAAAACAAACTATACAGTTCTTTGGATTAGGCTCTGTAATAGAAGAGAGTAAAAGCTGTTTTCACTGCATTCCCCCTGATAACACAATACACAGTTTCACAGAGTCAAAGTAGAAAAAGAAAAACACATGGACCATACCTGAGTGATTTCAGAGATCCCCACCCGGAAAAGGTTTCCTTGATTATGGCGAATTCAACGTGTCACTCTGGTTATGTTCTAATCATCATATCAAACTCCAAAGGTTCAGTGGCTTTAGGTTTGGTTTACAATTCCTAGGAGTTAAACTTTAACTCATTCTGTCTTTCATATCCACGTAGCCCTTTGACCAGATAATTGGGTCACTACTTCCCAGACTCTACAAAACCACAGTTGTCATTTGTTTACAAAATTGAAATGAATTTTGCATTAAAAACCATTGGCATAAATATTATTTTGAAGCTGCTTTAGTGATTTATATATTTTAAAAGTAGAGCTGTTTGTAAATTCGGTAACTAAGTTTTTCTTCATATTAGCTCCCTTGTTTTCTGCTATACTAAAGGGACATTAATCCTAAGAAAATTTAGAAGAATATTTCTCCTGTCTAGTTTACACTATTTATGTCACTGTATTACATGCAGTAAAGTGTGGAGTTCTGGGTCAAGGAGGTAGATAAATGCTAGTTTACAAACAGAAAATACACGAAGCATTTATATAACCAAGTAAACGGGGCCAGATCAGGTTGGGGAAAACATGCTGCTTTTTAAACAAGCTGCTCATTCCGATTTTAAGTGGAAACAGTGGCTGTGAGAGCATAATAATCAGCTACATACTGGGCTTATATGAGAGTTGGGACTAGAGCTGAGAGTATTGTTCATTGCTGGAAATTTCAGTGGTAACTGTGTTCTCCTGACCAATAAAAAAATTTATATTTTCAACGACCTAAACTCTGTATTCTAAATTCTCTGGTCAGAGCTCTAGTCTATAGAGGAAATTCCTAGAAAATAATAAAATCCACTTTAGAAAAGAGAACCCAAACCCTCCTGATTTTGAGTAAATTTTGGTTGAAGGGCTTATAAACCACAGGCCCCAAAACTAGAATTAGAGGGTTTAAAAAACAAACGAACAAACAAACTGCACAACAATTGTCTTGTCCCTGAAGTTGTGCCCCTGGAGTGAGGCCTACAGGAAACATTGATGCCCCACCCAGTTTGACAGACATGTGAGTGACGGTGCCCTCTACTTCCTCCTTGGAAGTGGATCTCCCTCACCAAACAGTCTTTATTGGCTTTGCTAGTGAAAGCTTAGTTTGGGCTTGTACAGGTTCCAAACGTGCAGGGAATTCTTCCCTTGAGTTTGCCTGTGTCCTACAGAGAACTGTTGATATAGTAAGGTTGACGTCCTGGAAGGGGTTCTTTTGTTGCTTTGTGTTGTTGGTGTTTTGGTAGTGATAAGTGGAGATGAAGACAGGAAAGCTGGTATCTAGTGGCAAGCAAAAAAACAAGGGGTAAGAGAATGAATTATATTAACTAGTTAGAAAAGAATGTTAGTTTCTTACTCAATGTGTCCAGGCATTCAACAGGGCAGGACTACCATAATCATGTTAGTCCAAAATGTTTGGAAATCACTGAAAATGGCCCTAAAACCTGACAATTCCAAGTAGGGAAATTTAGTTATTGCTCACAAGAGCCAATGCCATTTATCAATTTAGTGGCATTATTAAGATATAGCTGGAAACATTTTTCCTTTCTATTTTTTAAACCATTTTGTTGCAATAATAAGGATAAGTTGATCACAATGAAAAGAAAATTAATGGACTCAGTCTCTCTTTTTCTGAGGCCTGAGAGGTGGGGGGCACTGTTTGTGCTCCTGGAACAAAGAGAAACTGATTAGAATGGGATCAAATTCATGACCTTGATCTCATCAGTCTAATCAAGGGAGCTAACTATACAGAGGATAGTAAGGCTTGCTTTTCTTTTGTAAAAATAAACCTGGTTTAAATAGTGACTGGTAAATATTATTTCACTGATTTATTCCACAAAAATTCATTGAGGACTTACTATATGCTAGACATTATATTAGATCAATGTTTGTTTTAAATGAGGGTTGAGCCCGTTAGTAGGCTGTAAAATCTACAAAGTAGGTTGCATCCAACATATTAAAAGCAGAAAATGTAGAATAGAAAATACCAAGTGAGTTGCATACAGAAAGGGTAAATATTGCTCATGAAACTTTTGTTTTAACTACATGTGTATGTGTATATGTGTACTGGGTTATGATGTATTTTTTTAAATTTTATTGTGGATCACAATTTTAAAAGTTTGCAAAATACCATGTTAGCCTGTAGGGATTCACAGTTAACAAGTCTGATAGAAGGTACACACATTCAGCAAATGCTCACCGCTGTGATTAACTATTATAGTTGTAATAAGTATTATGAAGGAGTGCTAAACAGAGGCATAAAGCACAGGGACCTAACCTGTGGCGGGGAGGGTGGGGCAGGGAGGGTGTTGCAGAAAGACTTCCTAAACACAAGATATTTAAACTAAGACTTGAGGGATGCGTGGGTGGAAGGGTGGGCATTCTAGACAGTGGAAACAGTGGACGTGAATGTCCTGAATTTGAATGAATTTGGCCTATTTGAACAACTGATAGAAGGACAGTCGAGGAGCAAGAGGATCAGAGGGCAAAAGTGGCTGGAGCCAGTGGTGAAGCCAAGGCAAACTCCTAAAGGGCCAGGCTCGGACATGCCACAGGTTTAGAATGTTTTCCTGGGGCAGTGGGAAGTCACTGAAGGATTTAAGAAGGGGAGCTCTGGGATCTATTGGTGAATATTCTGGCTTCAGCCTCGAGAACAAATTGCCATGGGATAACAAATTGCCTCTTTCCCTCCCTCCATTTTTTAAATAAAAATATGCTTGTCTTAAATAATGATCACTTGAATTCTTTTGTTCATTTACATATTCAAATAAGAGCTATTGATCTGGATTGGAGGGAGGCAAGACATCTCATAGGAGACCGGGTAGGCAGGTGATGGTGTTCATATTAGGGTGGTGGGAAAGGAGATGGAGAGAAGGCGTGACGGTCACTGAAATGTGTAGGAGGTAGAATCAACTGGACTTTGTATGGAGAGGATGTGGGAACTGAGGGAGAAAGTCTGAAGGATGATCCCCAAATTACTGGATGCAGCAATTGGTCGGATTTACCCTGATGGGAATGCTCCAGAAAGAAAAGGTTTGCAAAGTGGGCTATACCTGCTCCATGGTAAGTTAAACGATAGTGATCATCAGTTATTCATATGTGAATGATCTGGCATTTGGATTTAAACTAAACTTAAAATGTCAGACTGTCTTTGCCACCCAGTAGAGCTGGCATTTTTAGGCAAAAAAAAAAACAAAAACACCAAAACAAAACAACACAAAAAACAAAAAACCAATCCAAAAAAAAACACATTGGTTATGTCTGGGTTAGGTAAAACATAAAACCTAAAAAAAAATAAAAAATATAATTCAAAGCCAAAGATTACCTATCAAGTATAAGAAGCTTCCCTTCCACCACCATCCTCCCTCTCCTGTCCCACCAAAATGTTTCTTCATTGATTTCAGTTAGCTAGCAATTCAAAATTCAGTTTTTGGATGTTTGGTGAGTGGGTAGGTAGGGGATTTAACAAACCAGAAGGGAACATTCTAAAGAACGGAAGGACCATGTCAGACACACTACATAGAGCAAAAACCCAGTTCTCTTTCCCTGCACAGTGTGTAGAAAGAGCTCTGAGCCAGAAGTGCTCATTTATGAGCTATGTTACCTTGAGCAAGTTTCTGCCCCTTGTCTGAGTTTCAGTGTCTTCATCTTTAATGAGGAAAACATCTGTCTTCCTTATTTACCTCACTGATTATTGAAAGGATCAAGTGAATTGGTGGATGTGAAAATGATTTGAAAATAAGAGAGTACTACTGGAATATAGAGTGATTAATTGCAGAGCAGATTCAATCTTCATCCTTGAGGCTATGACATTGCAACTTCTTGTTTTAATCTGTGAAATAAGGACTTCTTGGATTCATGCCTGCTCTTTTAGAGAGTCATAGCATTTCAAACCTAAAAGCTTGATGCTATTCTTCATTCCAACAAGGCTTTGGAAGATAGCAGAATTTGTTTCAGTGGGTTAGAACCCATCTGTTCTCACAATATCATATTGTGAAATGTATTGGTTTTGTAACTAGAGCCATCTAGTGTTAGACTGATTAAAACACACTCAAACACCCCCATACACATCCACACACGCCCACTCCCCATCCTCTAGCTTTGTTCTGTTTATGAAATTGTTTTTGGTTCTCCTGGCATATTTGAATGGCATTTTCAACATCACATTACTGTAGGATTAAATGACAATTTGAGAATTTATCTAAAGTCCATGCTACCTTAAAAACCTATGGCAGCAGGTGGATCGAGTATCTCCCACCCTTCAATCCGTTCTCCTTTTCGTAGCTGCCTCTCTCTTTAATAAATGTTCTTGAAAATAAAGTTTTAAAAACCATCTTCTGTTTTTTAAAGAAAGACTGTTTAATCCAACCAACCCCCAAAACAAACATTGATTTCTGTGGAGGGGAAATTTTAGAATCTAGTGGCCAAATCTGGTGTTTTTTTAATTGATACTAGGGAATACTGATTATTGGGGGTTTAATCTGTGTTGTGCTCTATTCTCCTTTCTGTGAAGAAAATAATTCCCTTAGAAAAATCTCCACTAATTTTTCGATAAGTTCTAGAGAGGGATTACCACTTAATTTCTCTCTTAATTATCAGGTCATTACCTATTTCCCTGAGTTAAGTTTACTAAATATTGACAAAAGGAGGTGTATTGCTTTCAAAAGGTAGGGGACATTCTGGAAGAAGCAAAGTTAAAACACATACACACGTGTGCATTTGTGTGTACACACCACACACACACATATTCCCCCAGACAAATCTATGGCATAGGCATGACCTTTTTTTTCCTCTTACACTGTTTGCAACTATTTGCTATTTTGCATCCTTCATGCAAAGAATCTGAGAAGTTATTTGTGGCAATTTAGGCAGCATCCATGGATTTTTTTTTTTTTTTTCCTTGTAAAAAACAGATGTGGTCACTATAACAGCCTGAATTCAAATTAGGACTAATTTAGGAAACCTTCAAGTAAGATAACATATTTCAGTGAAATAAAAAGGGTAATTTTTCTAATTTTCTTAAATACTAGAATAACTTGGTGGTTAAGAATAAATTAAAAATAGAATAATAGAATGTTAATTGTATGTGTTACTATATTGTCCAATGAAAAAAGAAAACTAAAGTTCATGGCAAGATTTTTGTGACGAGAATATTAACATGTCAAACAAAATTAAGCTACTACTTGATGAGCCTAATTCTTTGTGTTCGTTATGGTTTACACAAAATGGAAACTTAGCTTTGAAATGTGCTTTGCAGTTTTCAAAACACTTTTATCGGATCTTTACAATGACCCTGTCAGTATAAGGAGTTGGAAAGTATAAGATTTAAAAGCACTGGTTTTGCAGTCTAGTTGCTTGGGTGCAAAGCCTAACTCAACCACTCACTGGCTTCTTACCTCAGGCAAATTATCTAACCTCTTTAAGCCTCTATTTTCACACCAGGAAATGGGGATAATGATAACATCTACCTCAGAGTTCCCTTGAGACTGAAAAGAGAGAAGGCAAGGAAAGTGCTTAGCCTAGTGCCAACTTCACAGTAAATATTTACCTAAATTAATTTTATATTAAACAGTTTTTAAAGGAGTCTCGAAGGTTAACTGTACTTCTTTCATTATCCCAGCCAACAGAAAAGTATGATTCTACGTGGTCTCAAAATACACTGCTCTAAAAACCCTAGTATTTCCTGACAAAAGGTCTAAGATTATCTACTTGATGTGGTTTACACCACCAGGTATTTACCTTGAGGGGGTAAATGATAAGAATGTGCTTGGAGAACCATAGGTCCTGTAGAAGTTAAGACATTGTTATATGTATTTGTGTTTTATACTTAGAGCAACTCTGTGAAGTGATTAGTTTGGGGGTGGGGGGGAATTTCCTCTGTTTTTGAAGAGGAAGTAAGAGATTAGATGTTTTGTGTAAAATGGTCTTATAACAGGAAAGTGCCAGTGGTGGTGGAGCACAAAGCACAAGCCTTTACCATTTACTCACTGAGGGGTCTTGGGAGGTTACTTAACATCTTTGAACATCAATGTTTTCATCTGTACAATGGGACTGATAATCTCAAATTTATAAATATTTTGTTAGGATTAAATGAGCTATGTATTTGTACCATGCCTGGCACATAGTAAATTCCTCTCCAGTCTCCATGATTCTTCCAGATTAAGTTTAGATAAATTGGGAAGACCTGGGTTCTTATCTCAGTTCTTCCACAAACAATTTCATGTTCTTATTTAGACTGCTTGAGAAGCCTTATGCTTCCTGAATCTGAGGACATAAGTCTTCAGCAATTCTATATAATTCTCAACCAACATTTATTCAAATTTTGTCCTTTACCCATTCTCTCTAGTCTCTCTTTCTAGAACTCTGATTAGATACATTTGGGCAATTTCTTCAGATACATCTGCCAATTTGCCAGTTCCCTTCACGACACTGAAAGCTTCAGTTTTACTTATCCATTGACCTTTTAAACTTCATAAAAGTTCCATTTGGTTCTTTTATAGAGCTATGCATTCTTGTATCGTTTTCTTGCTTTTAATTCCATCTTTTATTTCACAAATCATGAGAAATACACTTATTTTATAATCTATACATGATGAAGTATTTAAACTTATTTGTAGTCTGTCTTCTTTTTTGTTATTTCTGTCAGTTTTCTCTTCGATGTCTTGTGTCCTTGTAGTTTTGTCATTTTGTATTGTAAAGTTATATTCAGCAGATGCTTTTATATATCAGAATCCAGGGCCATCTGGGTTTGCCACCTGGGATGAGAGAATTTCCCTCAAGAGAGGTTTTGCATTTGCTTTCTTCTCTAGGATACCTTTTTAATATAAATTTTTCAATTTGGGATTTCTAAGACTATACAGATAATATGTGTATATTTACTGTATGTATATGTATATATAAACTCATGCACATGCATTTGTGTGTATATATATATATATATATATATATACACACACACACACACACACATTTAACCTTAAAACATGCATGAGGAAAGGCCAGTGGTTATGAATATCAGAAGAAATTTTATCCCATCCAGAGCTAAGTTTGAGGCAGATAGATTTCCTTTTCCTTTACCAGTAGGAAAATATTTTTTTCAGTATACGTTTTCATTTTGTGTGGTAGAGATCCATTCAAGGATCCTGGCTTTATGAGAGAGCTCAATATCAATACCCTGTCTCTGTCAGGCCCACAGACCATACAAGGTTACTGTAGCCGTTGGCCAATTTGATGTAATTATGAATTCCAAAAATATAAATGGATCATGCTTGTAAACTGATCTGTTAATCTGGGCATGATTAAGTTATGATTAGGGCATTGACTGGGCCACATCAGTAGGGCTTTGAGCCCCACCTCTTGGTGGGTGGGGGAATCGAATATAAAAGGCAAGGCAAAGGACAGAGTAGCAGCCGTTTTTGAGAAGCAGTATTTGAGAAGATGTTGGAGAAAAGGCCCCAGAAGAAGAGAAGTGAGCCATTCGCCTGATAGTCTACAGCTGACCTTATGGAGGAACCAGAGGAGCTAAGCCCGGAAAGAAATGCAGCCCTGGGAAGAGAGGACCCCAAGAAGCCTGAACCCTGGCAAACATCGGCAGCTGTCTTGCTCCAACACGTGGCAATGAACTTTGGTGAGAAGAAACTTAATGCTTTATGGCCTGTTATCTGTGGACTTCTACCCCAAATAAATACCCTTTATAAAGACCAACCCATTTTTGGTATTTCACATCAGCACCCCTTGGCTGACTAATACAATTACCAAAATCCTTTCCCCTTGGTTGCTAATATCAGTTCCTGACAATTGTTAGCTCTTTGTTGTTTTTATCTCCTTGGGATTTCCATTCCTTCTTGTGAGATAGCTATGCATTTATGTGGATGTGATAGGTTTTACTTATATTTCTAGATCACTTTTGGGGAAAATTGAATTATTTTGAATTAGATTTGGATTCATATAATAGGAAACCCAAAATAACAATATTTGAAATTTGACAATGATGGAATTAAGAAATGAACGATCAAAATCAGTAAGTTGACAAAAGGCAACTCTATGAACTAGAAGCAACAAATTCAAAGGAAGAATGTACAGGAGTTATTATTCTCAAAGATATTTGAGAGGAATTAATATTCATAATAAAGTACAGGCTACTATAAAGAAGAAACTTGGGTGACTAAAAATATTTGCTTCAGTATTATTTGGATTTTACAAGAAAAATACGTTTAGGTATTATTTAGTATATTATTTGTTTTTAAAATAACATCTACAAAATACTATTTCTTTTTGTCTTTTTCCAGGTAGTTGGTAAAAAGATGCTTAACCAAAACTGAATTTGATATATCAGAATGCAGTTGGGCCAAGAAAAGACAAGCCTGGGCAGGTTTACTTTAACTTTTGTTCTCATCATAGGAACAGAAGTTACTCTGTATAGAAGATGTTGAAAAGTGGCTGGTTGTAGAGCATTCTTTATTTGTATAGAGCTGAGAGCATCTCAAGGAGTGAGCATGGGGGAAAAAAAGGGGGGGGGGACGTTTTTTTCTTCCCCATGCTTTTTTCCAACTCTCTGGTCTTTATTTAGCTTTTGCCAATCTCTTTCTTATATTTTGCACCATTAAAATAAGCAGAGAAAGAAACACAACCTTGGGTAAATGCCTTGATGTGCAGCTAATTTCATTTTGACATTAGGAAGAGCCCTGGAATGGCATCAAGAGATGTGACCTCTGCTCCAGTTTTGTCCCTCACCATCATCATCAGCACCCTTTAAACCTTAACTCCCCTTCCAGCAATAAAACTCTGTGATTCTTTCATTCCAAGATCATGATTCTATCAACTCTTTGAAATATGAGCTCCTATCAGACAAGGCAAGTGGACTGGTGATGGTTATAATTCTGGGCAAGCAGGAGATCAGAGTGGACTTTCATATGAACCACTAAATCAGAAGCTCTAATCCACAGGGGAAAATAAAGAGAGAATATGGAATTTGGAAATGTCTTTAGTCTGAGCCTTCTGTAATTGAGGAATTTGAGTCCTGGAAAGAAGTGAACTATGCAAGCCTGGAAAAAGTTCCAGTTTGAAGGGGAACATTAAGAAAAGAATTGGGACAAGCAGCTCCCGAACTTGAAATCCAACCTTATCACCTGGTCAAGTTGTTGGGTTCTAGGTTTGAGTTAGGTGGTCAGTACTAGAACTCACTTGGGGTGATATGGCTGAGTGGAAATGCTGCTAGGTACTTGGACAGAAGGTGCAGTGGCTAAGTGTTCTAGTTCTCAAACTAGATTTCCTGCTTATTTAAATTCTAGCACTCCTTAATACCACCACTGTGAAATCTTAGTGCAATTACTTAAATTCTTGATGCTTTAATTTCCTTTATGCTACAATGAGGATAATATTGATGCCTATGTCCTAAGGATATTTTGTGCATTGTAAAGTGCTTACTCCACTGTCTGACACAGGGTAGTAGTCATTGAATGTTAGCTATTGATTATTGAAATAGAGCCATAATATGATCAGTTTGCTTTCTAGAAAGATTTATTAATGAAGAGGGAGGGAAAGAGTTTCTTTATATTGTTATTTGACAGAAATGTAAAAGGGAAAGACTAGGGGCTCACAGTGTATTCAGTTCATGTTAAAGAATGAAGTAAAACATGTGCTCAGTGCTCAGTATAGCGTGACTATGCCTGAATCCTGGGGTGAGAGAATTGGAGAGGAAGGCAGCTCATGGTTTAAAATGCATCCCACATTGTGTTTGCTTTGGCCAACCAAAATATTTCTGGATTCCACTGCTGGAAATATTTTGGCCTGTCCACACTGATTACTTCTAACCCATTAACTTCATACAATGGTGTACCACTGAAAATGGAACAATGAAACTTTACAACCTTACCCAATTCTGTTCACTCACTTGGAAAATGAGCTCCATGTTAATTGCATTTATTGAGGATTTGTTTGCAGCAAAAGGGGCATTGAACCAAAACACCAATTAAAGGCACATTTAATCTAGCAAGACCTACTTTACTGAGATCCTCTGGATCCAAATATCTGACTACTGACTTTATGCCAGAGGAGTTGTTTTTGTTTTGTTTTGTTTTTGATTTAAAAAAAAATTAGCAGGAAAGTCAATGGAAATTTTCACCATTCTGTGAATTTTATATATTCTCATATAAGGTTTTCCATTGACTGTGGCAGAAAAGGCCCTTAAAAATAATTTCATCTCATTAGGGCTCTGCTGTCTGTGTCTTACAAAATCAGAACCTATTCCATGTCACATAGAGAAAGTGGGGTGTCAGAAAGATTTCAGTTTGAGTCTGAGCTCTGGCTTGTCTAGCTATGTCAACATTGAACCTTTGTTTCCTCATCTATTAAATGGGAATATCCATACCTACCTCTCAGGAGTGCTGTGAAGAGAAAGCGAGACATTCTGGGTAAAGTGCTCACTACTATGCTAAGCACTGGAGCACTCAGTGCCCCTTAGTTTCCTGCAAAGACTGCCAGGCTATTGGCAATGTCTTGGAAGAAACCCTCCCCCCTAGGGGGTCTCACCCTTATTCCTTAGCAATGGCCCTTGGCCCACCTAACTCTTTAAGTGACTAGTAGTGTAGATTTCTGGTTTAGGAGGCAGACATCAGTTTTGAGCAGGTAAAGCTCATCAGTATAAAAGCATTAGCTAGGAGTGGGGGTAGCTCTGTGGTTGAGCGCCTGCATGGATGAGGTCCCAGGTTCAATTCCCCGATACCTCCTAAAAAAAACATAAGCTAATCTTTAACGAATCCAAACTCAGCTCAGCTAATACTGTCACAGGAAAACAGTTTCTCCGTGTATATATATACATACACATACAGAACTCAAATCCGAAAATTGTCTGCCCTAATAGCTCTGCAGTCTCTCCTTAGGTGCATTTTTTTTTTTTTTTTTAGCTTTTGAAATAATGCTTATTAAAGTTTAGAACAAGTGCACTGTAGATTTTTTTCACAAATGTATTTTTAAATAAACTTTATTTTTTTACAACAGTTTTAGATTTACAGAAAAATTGTGAAGATAGTACAGAGAGTTTTTCCTATACCCTTGCAGCCAGTTTTCCCTATTATTAACTTCTTGCATGAGTGTGGTACATGTGTTACAATTAATGAACCAATATTGATACATTATTATAAACCAAAATCCATACTTTGTTCAGATTTCCTTAATTTTTACCTAGTGACCTTTTTCTGTTCCAGGATCCCATCCGGCCTGCCCCATTGCATTTAGTCTTCTTGTCTCCTGAGGCTCTTCTTGGCTGTGACTGTTGCTCAAACTTGGTTGATGATGACTTTAACAGTTTTGAGGATTACTTGTCAGGTATTTTGTAGCATGTCCTTTCATTGAGATTTGTCTGATATTTTTCTCGTAATTAGATTGTGGTTACAGGTGCCGTTTTTGTCAATCTCATCAATGGTACTTAGTATCAACATGACTTATCACTGTTGATGTTGACCTTGATCACTTGGCTGAGATAGTATTTGTCAGGTTTCTCTCCTAGATTTATGCTCCACCTCCTGTAGGGTAGACTGACTACAGAAGTTATTTGGAATACTTCTGATGGGAGCTTTGTTTCTTCTTCTCCTTTAATTTATTTATTCAATAATTCATTGATAGACTCATTATATTTATTTTATACTTTGTCTTACAATTTCAGTACTATTTTCTTTAATTTGTTGTTGAAATTATTCCAGTTTTGGCCATTGAGTATCTTTTCAATTAGCTCTTGTATCCAGGAGCATTTTTCATTGATGTAATTTTACACATATTTGTATGATTCTTTGTCAGGCACCGTGTAAGGCGCTTTACATATACCATTCCTAAATTTCAAGCAGTTCTGGAGGAAGACACTATTATTTCTCATTTTATGATGGAGGAATTAAACCCAGAGAAGTTTAGTAACTTTCCCAAGGTCCCATTCACAGTAAAAACTTGAATCCAAAATTGCCTGACATTATGAACATAGGCAGCCCTGAATACTGCTACTTGAGAAATTTATGAAAGGCTCCAACAGTCTAATTATAATTATATTAGTTTTATCCATTTGTTTATAATCACTGCTATCATTGTTTCTCTTTTTATCTTTCTCCGTATTTTGTACAATCAGATGTTATCTATTGTTGAAAATGAAACCAAGAAAGTCAGCATAAATTAAAAAAAAATATTTAAATTTTGCCATTCCCTGACTCAATGTCTAAACTGTGCATTTTCCAACCATTTCCCACATATCTCAGTTTGCAGGAAGAATCCCACAATTCAGGTATACTCTACATTTAAATCAGTGTAGGTTAATCTAATACACTGGTGAAAATTGAGTAAAGCATTCTTCTGATCTGTATGGAAAGGCTCAGAAGGGACCTCTGGTTTTATTTCATCATATAAGAAATTAGTGATGAGGGACAGTGAGGTATAATGGAAAGCAAATAGTCTTAGGGGGTGCAAAGGCCAAGTTTGACTCCTGGCTTTGATACTTCCTAGCCGGAGATCTCAGGCAAGTTCCCCAGGACTTCCATCTCTAGGTCTTCTCCTCTATAACAGGGGTTCTTAACAACGGGTTCATGAGCTTGAACCGAAATTCAAAAAACATTATTCTGTGGGGACGAGTTGGTGTGGGTGTGATAAATTTATTAAATAATACACAGTATAGTGTGGACTTAGAAGGGGTTTGTGGTTTTCACCTGACTGGCAAAGGGGGTCGTTGAACAAAAAAGGTTAAGAATCCCTGCCCTATAAAATGGTGATCTATGAGGATTAAATGGGCATTGCATATTCAGTGCATAATCCAATGCCTGTCACAGACAAAGAACTCAAAACATGACAACCATTGTTTATTTTTCTTGAACTTTCTATTTTGAAATAATTTCAAATTTACAGGACAGTTGCAAAAATAACACAAAGCCCATACAGAGAACTCTAACATTATCCCCTTGCCAGATACCCAGCTCCACCAATTTTAACATTTTTCCACAATTGCTATTTTGTTCTAGTGATCTATCAATCTATCTATTCATCTACCTATGTGTCTATTTATCTATTTATTTTCTAAACAAATTTGAGTACATTGTATACATCAAGATCCCTAAAAAAAAAAAAAAAAAAAAAAAAATCCCTAAACACAGAATACTTCCATGTACATTTTCTAAGAACAAGGAGATCCATTTATGAAACCATCTTAAGTACACTTATCAAGTTCAAGAACTTCAACATTGATATAAAGCTTACAATCTATATTCGATTTTTTCATATGCCCCAGTACCCCAGTAATGTCCTTTTTGGGCCTTTTATCTTCTACTATTAGATCCAGTCTAGGATCATGTATTGCATTTAATTGTTATCATATTTTTTATTGTCCCCTTTGATTTAAATTATGGAAACATATACAACATAAACTTTCCCATCTCTACTACTCCCAAGCATACTATTCGTGGGATTAATTACATTGACAATGTGCTACCCTCACCATTATCCATTACCAGAATTTTCCCATCACCCCAAACAGAAACCCTATACTCATTATGCTTTAACTCCCAATTCCCTCCCCCCACCCTGCCCCCACCTGTACTCTACTTTCTGTCTTTTTTATGCTTGCATATTCTAGCTATTTCATATAAGTGGAATCAAACAATTTCTGTCCCATTGTGTGTTATTTCACTCAATATGATATCTTCAAGATTCATCCATGTTGTACCATGTATTGAAATTTCATTCTTTTTTATGGCTGAATAATTTTCTATTGTATGTATATACTACATTTTGTTTATCCATTCATCTGTTGCTGGACATTTGGATTGCTTTCATTGTTTGGCTATTGTGAACAATGCCCCTATGAACATTGGTGTATAATAAAACAACAACACTCCAAGTCCTTGCTTTCAATTCTTTAGGGTACATTTCTAGAAGAGGGATAGCTGGATCATATGGTAGTTCTATGCATAGCTTTTTGAGGGACCTCCAAACTGTTTTCCACAGTGGATATACCATTTTACATTCCCATCAACTATGTATGAGGTTTCCTATTTCTTCATATCCTTGTCTGCACTATTTATTTTCCTTTTTTGTAGTTGTTAATAGCAGCCATTCTGATGGGTGTGAGGTAGCATCTCATTTTGTATTTAAAAAAATTTTTTTTAAACATTTTATTAAAGAAGCTTTAGATTACATAAATGTTACATCAAAAATATAGAGGATTCTCATATAGCCCACCCACCCCCTTCCATACTTTCCCACATTAACATCTTTCATTAGTGTGATACATTTGTTATAATTGATAAACACATATTGAAGCATTGCTGCTAACCATGGACTATAGTTTACATTATAGTTTACACTTTGCCCCACACAATTTTATAGGTTTTGCCAAAATGTATAATGGACTGTATCCATCATTGCAATGTCATTCAGGATAATTCCAATGTCCCCAAAATACCCTCATGTTATACCTATTCTTCCCTCTCTCTCCCCTCAGAAACTCTGGTGACCACTGCCTTTATATCAATGATACAATTTCTTCCATTGCTAGAATAATAATAAGTCTACTTTAGTCCATATTTGCATTTCCCCCTTATGCTTGTTCATTCCTTAATCTTGAGGATTTTAGAATGGTGATGCTCACTCTGTTTCTGATTGAGAAGAGGCTTAGATTCCATGGGCTGATAGATGGAACTGTCTTGTTTGCAGTTGTAGATACTCTCTGTCTTTTGGGATGAGTGTTGTCCATCATCTTCCTCTTGTTAGCTGTCCTGGGCAAGTCCATTGACGTGGAGAGTAGGTGTTGCAACTCTGCTGAGATTCAGGGCTCAACCGACATATGAACAGACCAAAAATTTAAGTCTCTGGGACATATATTTAACAAGCATAGTGCTAATTATAGGTTCAAATAAAAGGGGTAGAAAAGCCATGTGTACAGAAACTATGAATCTAACTCTGTTACATTAAGGAGCATATATTCCAAAGTAGGACCCACTGACAGGTGCTGAATTCCTGAGATTGTCTGCCCTGCCTATTGTGTCTAGATGTCTCTAAGCCCTCAGGAGTTTCACTGTTTGAGGCACTTTTGACAGTGGCAGTCAATGAGATCCTGCTGAGATGTGCATAAGCGTAACCTCTGGAATGAACTCCCGACTCATTTTGAAATCTCTTAGCTATTAAAAGTCATTTGTATTTAATATTTCCCCCTTTTGGTCAAGGTCTTTTTCCACATGCATCACTAGTCAGCGCTTGGTAATAATCACTTGGTACCAGGGGGGCTCATCCTTGGGAGTCATGTCCCACACCAGGGAAGAAGGTAGTGCATTTATATGCTCAGTTTGACTTAGAGAGAGACCACATTTGAACAACAAGAGGCTCTCAGGAGGTAACTCTCGGGCAATATATAATACTAGTTTTAATTTCACAAGAAAAGGTTCATAAGTACAATCATCAATATCAAGGGTCTGGAGTAATGGTCTGTCTTCTTTGCTAGGCACTTCCTGTGTACTTGGGGGATTCTTGCCGCTGTATTAGAGAATGTAGCAGAACTTCCCAGGATGGGAATTCAATACTCTTTCAGTTATTGTATGGGTCTCCACCCACTGAGACAATGCCCCATGACCTCTTGAACATATTCATATGCCATAGAGGCATGCCCCAGGTGCACCCCTCCCCACACAACCCCCATCACTGACACTCTGCACCAATGATCCCTCCCTGCCACAGTTGTGACCCTTCCACAGCCCATAACCTCCCCAAAAATAAAGCCAAAAAAATAAACAAAAAAGTATAATAAGAAAATAAAATAATAATAATAGTGGTTTTGATTTGCATTTCCCTAATGGCTAATGATGTTGAAAAGATTTCCATGTGTTTACTGCCTATTTGTATATATTCTTTGAGAGATGCCTATTCTTTTGCTCATTTTTAAAACAAATATCTTTTTGTTATTGAGCTGTAGGAATTTTTTATATATTCTGGATATTAAACCTTTATCAGATATATAGTTTCCAAATATTTTCTCCCATTCTATTGGATGTCTTTTCACTTTCTTGATAATGTCCTTAGATGCACAGACAGGTATTGTTTTAATTTTCATTACTGTTGTTGCTATTCCCTTTCTTCTCTTGAGATCAAAATATAGTTGAGGAGGAATTGTGGGAAGATGGCATCACACTAATAAGCAGAGATCAATGCTCTCATAAAAATAACAGAGAAAGAGCCAAAAGCTATCCAAGGGACCTGCTTTGGGGGTCAGCAGATCAGCACAGTTCTACACAGCTGCCAGGAGGGTGAGGGACAGAGAGATGAAGAAGCCAAAACAACAAACGTGAATTACCAAGCCCTTGTGAGAGCCAGGAAGGGCTCCCCTCTGCCACTCGCAAGATAGTAACCTGGGATAAAACCCCTGGCTCACTGCAGCCGACTGAGAGGGGAACAGACACCTTCCTCCCTGTCAGCTTTTTCAACAGAAAAGCGAGGGGACTCGGGGCCTTTTCTTCAGTGAATTTGGCTAGCAGAGCCTGCTTTGAATATCTGATCTAGAGATTCAGTACAGCAACAAAGAAAAGCCCAGATGAAATACCTCTGAGGAAAGGTGTGCTGACAACTGCCATCTGCTGGCTGGTCTGGAAATTGCATGGACAAAAAGTGTTCTCTGTTCTATCTGTATCCAACCCCTGGGAGAGAATCTGCACCCCAGAAGTGAGTTCCTGGCCTGATTTTAATAATGTAAGCCAGGCAATTTAAAAAAAATTTTTGAAAAAATTTATTGAAGTATATCACTCATACATGAACACACATTAACAATAAGTATATAGTAATAGTTGTGAACTTACAAAACAAACATACATAACATCATACAGGGCACTCATACCTCACCCTACCACCAATACTTTGCGTTGTTGTTAAACATTTTTAACTAATGATTAAAGAGCATCCTTAAGATATTACTATCAACCAAACTATTTCCCCCAACCCACCCTATTATTATTATTATTTATATCATTTATACATGAACATACATAAACAATAAGTGTATAGTAAAAGTTGTGAACTTACAAAGCAAATATTCATAACATCATACAGTGTTCCCATACATCAACCCTCCACCAACACCTTGCATTGTCTGGAGGCGTTTGTTACAAATAATGAAAGAATATTGTCAAAATCTTACTACTAATTATAGTCCTTATCTTACATTTGGTGTATTTTCCCCCAACCCACCCTATTATTATTTTTAAAATATATTTTTATGAAAGACGTTTTAAACTTACAAAACAATCATGCACGGGTGCAGAATTCCTAAACAACATCCTTCTATCAACATACCACTCCCCTGTGGAATATTTGTTATAGATTATGAGATATATCATCTGATTATTACCAGGCCCACAGCATACATTTGGCACACATTTTCCATACTCCCCCATTATCAACACAGTACATCTTTGGCAAGGGGCAAGAATATTACATTGTTACTGTTAACCGCACTCCATAGGTTACTCCAGTTGTATTTTTCCCATGCTTCTTCACATTCCCACCACCCTGCAATAGTGATGTGCATCTGCTCTAGCTCACAGAGGACACTTGTGCATCTGTACCATCAACCACTATTTCATCCACCTCTGGATTTACTATGCTATTCAGTCCCTAGATTATTCTCTAGCTTTCTTTCAAATGGAATTTATATCCCTAGACTACCATTTTCAGCCACATCCCCATTTATAAACCAGCTATTACTCACTGTAATGTGTTACCATCAACTCTGTATATTTCCACACTTTTACAGTAAAGCTAATTCAAACTTCTACATACATTAAATATCACTAGTCTGTCTCAGTCCTCCTCTTATCTCATTTAAGAATCTACCACCTACCAGGTTGTGAAGATATTTTCCTACATTTTCTTCTAGAAGCTTTATGAGTCTTGCTTTTATATTTAGATATTTGATTCATTTTGAGTTAATTTTTGTATAGGGTGTGAGATAGGGGTCCTCTTTCCTTCTTTTGCTATGGATATCCAATTTTCTCAGCACCGTTTGTTGAATGGAATGTTCTACCCAAGCTGGGTGGGTTTGACATGCTAGTCAAAAATCACTTGACCATAGATGTGAGGGTCAGCTTTTTTAACCATCAGTTTGGTTCCGTTGGTCTATGTGTCTGTCTTTATGCCAGTACCATGCTGTTTTTACCACTGTAGTCTGGAAATGAGAGTCTTCCAACTTTTCTTTTCCTTTTTAAGATGTTTCTGGCTATTCAGAACCCCTTACCTTTCCAAAATAATTTTGATAATCATGTTTTCCATTTATTTAAAAAATGCTGATGGAATTTTTATTGGGATTGCATTGAATCTGTGTAGCAATTTGAGTAGAATTGATATCTTGATATTTAGTCTTTCAATCCATGAGCATGGAATGTTCTTCCAATTATTTAGGTCTTTTTTAAAAAATTTCTTTTAACAATGAGTTGTAGTTTTCTGGATGCAAGTGCTTTAAATTGTTGGTTAAGTTTATTCCTGAATATTTGGGTTTTATCTGTCATATCTTATTTTCACCATTCTTTTGACACTTTTAGTTACTTTTATTGATATAATCTTCATTTCTAGACTCTCTTCCAGGCCTCTCTCTCCTGTCTTTTCTTTTCAAGCTGTAGCACATCCTTTAGTATTTCCTGCAAAGCAGGTCTCTTTGTTACAAACTCTCTCAGTTTCTATCTGTGAATATTCTAAACTTGCCCTCATTTTTGAAAGACAATATTACCAAATATAAGATTCTGGGCTGGAAGTTTTTCTCTTGTAGTATCTTAAATATATCATACCACTGTCTTCTTGCCTCCATGATTTCTGGTGAGAAATCAGCCCTTAATCTTATTGGATATCTCTTATAGATTATGCATTGCTTTTCTCTTGCTGCTCTCAGAATTCTCTCTTTGTCTTTGGCATTTGACATTCTGATTAGTATGTGTCTCGGAGTTGGTCTATTAGGATTTTTTTGGATGGGAGTAAGTCATGCCTCTTGGACATGGATATCTATGTCCTTCGATAGGGTTGGGAAATTTTCTACCATTATTTCTTCAAATATTCCTTCTGCCCCTTTTCCCTTTTCTTCTCCTTCTGGGATACCCATGACATGTATGTTTGCATGTTCCTTGCTGTCCTTTAGTTCCCTGAGACCTTGTTCAAGTTTTTCCAATCTTTTCTTCATCTGTTCTTTTGTATGTTCACTTTCAGAGGCCATTTCTTCAAGCTCACCATTCCTTTCTTCTGCCTCCTCAAATCTGCTATTATATGATTCCAGTGTATTTTTAATTTCATTTATTGCACCTTTCATTCCCATAAGATCTGCTATTTTTCTATGTAAGCTTTCAAATTCTTCTTTGTGCTTATCCAATGTCTTCTTAATATCCTTAATTTCTTTAGCCATCTCATTGAATTTATTAAGGAGATTTGTTTGAACATCTATGATTAGTTGTCTCAACTTCTTTATGTCATCTGGAGGTTTATCTTGTTCTTTCAACTGGGCCATATCTTCCTGTTTCTTGGTGTGGATTGTAATTTTTTGTTGGTGTCTTGGCATTTGGCTTACTAGAGTATTTATTCTGGGTGCAGTTTTTCTCTTTAGTTTAGGGCTTCCTGCCCTTCTCCTTTGCTGGTTGTGTAGTAGGAGCCAAGGATATAGTTGGTGCTATAAGCTGTGGAGGCTCAAGCTACACTCATTGTCCCAAGGACTAATGAAGCTTCTCCCAACTTTCTCCTTTGCCAGGGTAGGGACAGAGCCATAGCTGTGTGGAATAATCCAACTCATGCAGGCCTAGACTGTAGTTGCCCAGAGAGATTGATGAAGCTTCATGCACCTTTCTCCCCTGCCTGGGGCAGAGATGGAGTTGCATGTATGGGCAGCAATCTATGCAGTGCAGGTCCAAGATGACTACAGTTGCCCCGGTAGACTTCAGATTATTCATTCTGTGCCAGCCAAATGTACCTGCAGTTACCTGGATAGGCTAGTGCAGGGCCCATCAGCATCCTCCCTGCTAGAGGTGGGGCTAAAGCCTAGGCCAGGGTTGCAGGTCAATCTGGGTGAAATAACTGGTCTCTACTGTCACTGTGATTTTCATTCAGTCCGACTTCCCCTCATGCTGGGGGTGGAGTCAAAATGGCGGCTACCAGCCTCCTTCTGACTTGGACAGGCCCAAACTTTAGCTGTTCTTAGGGTTATACTTTAGCCAGCCGAATTTACTAATCAGGAGCTGAAATCGGTGGCCAACGTCTCTTCCTCCCCTGTTTCTGGGGAATGGAGCTTCCAATTCCTGCTACAGAACAGCTCCTGGGGTGGCTTGTACTGCCAAAGTAGGATGATCACTGGCTTCCACAGAGTGGCCTGTAATTTCCTAGAGAGGCTAGTGCAGCTCTCCCAGCTTCCTCCCTGCCTGAGGTGGGCCTGGGGCTTAGGCTATAGCGGCAATCTGATCTAGATGGAAAAAAGCCAGTCCCTGCCAGCACTGTGATTTTCAGTCAGCCCCGCTTTCCCTTATGTCAGGCGCGGAGTTAAGATGGTGGCTACCGGCCTCTTTTTGTCTAGGACAGGTTCAAACTTTAGTTGTTCTTAGGATTATACTTTAGCCTGCCAAATTTACTAATCAGTAGCTGAAGTTGGTGCCCAACCGTCTCTTCCTCCCCCATTTTGGGAAGAGGAGCTTTCAATTCCAGCCACAGAACAGCTCCCGAGGCGGCTTGTACCTCCTGTGAAGGATGGTCACCGGCCTCCATAGCATGGAGTGCTCTACTTACGAATCTTCTCTGCAGATGGGCATTCTCTTCCTTCCACTCTTTCAAGGATGTTGCAGGATGAACTTCTGGTCTCCTGGAGCCCCCAAACAAGTGCTCTAGATAGCTCTGGGAGATCACCAACTGCCCTGTAGCAGGAGCTGATTCTCGGAGCTCTTTATTCTGCCTCCAGCTTGCTGGTTGTCCCTTGCCAGGCAATTTTAAAGACTTAGAATAAGTTGAACCAAGTAGCAAGGAAGAGCTGTGGAAAAAAAAATAGGCAAGAGAGAGAAATTGGCCATCAAAGGAAATTTACCAACATATTCAGATGCTTAGGCATCAGCAAAATTTACAAGCCATACTAGGAAACAGGAAGAGATGGCCCAGCCAAAAGAACTAATCAATATCATGAAGAGATACAGGATTTAAGACAATTAATCAGTGGTAGTCACACAACTCTCCTAAATCATTTCAAAGAATTTAAAGAAAATATGACTAGAGAAAATAAAGGATATTTAGAAGACATTGGGTGAGCATAAAGAACAACCTGAAAGCCTACAAAGAAAAGTAACAGACCTTATGAGAATGAAAGACACTATAAGGGAGATTAAAAATACATTAGAGGCATACAAGAGCAGATTTGAAATGCTCAAAGACAGAATTAGTGATTTTGAAGACAAAACATCTGAACTAGAAAAGACAGGAGAACAGAAAGAGAAGACAATGGAAAAAGAACAGAGTCTTAGGGAATTGAAGGACAACGCAAAATGCACAAACATTCACATTATCAGTGTCCCAGAAGGAGAGAAGGATGGAAAAGGCGAAGAAAAAATATGTGAGAAAATAATGACTGAAAACTTCCCAACCCTTATGAAAGACATTGGTATCAATATTCAAGAAGGACAATGCACCCCAAACAGAATAAACCCAAATAGACCTACCCTGAGATACCTACTATTCAGAATGTCAAATATTAGAGATAAAGAGAGGATTCTGAAAGCAGCAAGAGAAAAGCAAAACATCACATACAAGGGAAACTCAATAAGATTAAGTGTTGACCTCTCATCAGAAATCATGGTGGCAAGAAGAAAGTGGTATGATGTATTTAGATTTAGAGAAAAACTGCCAGCCAAGAATTCTGTATCTGGCAAAACTGTCCTTCAAAAATGAGGGTGAGTTCAAAGTCTTCACAGATAAACAAAAACGGATAGAATATGTTACCAAAAGACCAGAATTACAAGAGATACTAAAGGGGGTGCTCCAGCCTGAAAAGGAAAAAACAAGGGTGAGAGATTTGGAGAAGAGTTTAGAAATGAAGATCGTTAGGAAAGGTAAACTAAAGGGTAAGAAGACAGACGATAGAACAACATGAAAACAGCGAGCCAAAGGATTAAATGGATGAAGTAAATAATGCCTTTACAGCATTGAATGTTAATGGATTGAACTCCCCAATCAAAAGACAGAGAATGATAGAATGGATTTAAAAATATGAGCCATCTATATGTTGTCTACATGAAACCCACTTCAGATGTAAGGACACAACCAGGTTAAAAGTGAAAGGATGGAAAAAGGTATTCCACTCAAATAATAACCAAAAGAGAGCTGGAGTAGTGATATTAATACCAGACAAAATAGATTTCAAATGCAAAACTATATAAGGAATGAAGAAGGACATTATATATTAATAAAAGGGGCTATTCATGAGGAAGAAATAACTATACCAAATATTTATGTACCTAACCTGAGTGCCCCAAGATACACTGGCAAAACTGAAAGGACACATAGATGTCTCTACAATAATAGTTGGAGACTTCAATACACCACTCCAGTTTTGGATAGAACATCTGGACAGAAGATAAATAAAGAAAGAGGGAACTTGAATAATATGATAAATGAACTAGACCTAACAGACATCTATAGAGCATTGCACTCCCAAACAGCAGGATATACTTTATTTTCAAGTGCTCATGGATCCTTCTCCAAGATAGACCATATATTGAGTCACAAGACAAGTCTCAATAAATTGAAAAAGATTGAAATTATACAAAACACTTTCTCTGATCATAACAGAATGCAGCTAGAAATCAATGGAGAGAAGAAGGGGAAATTCACAAATATAAGGAGATTAAATACCACTCTCTTAAATAATCAGTGGGTAAAAGAAGAAATTGCAAGAGAATTCAGCAAATATCTTGGCACAAATGAAAATGAGAATACAACATATCAAAACCTATGGGACACTGCACATGCAGTGCTGAGAGGGAAATTTATAGCCCCCAATGATGACATTAAAAAAGAAGAAAGAGCTAAAATTGAAGATCTAACTGCACACCTGGAGCAACTAGGAAAAGAACAGCAAACTAATTCCAAACCAAGCCAAAGGAAAGAAATAATAAAGATCAGAGCAGAAATAAATGAAATCGAGAACAAAAAAATAATAGAGAAAATCAACAAAACTAAAACTGGTTCTGTGAGAAACTCAACAAAGTCAACAAACCCTTAGCTAGACTGACAAAGAAAAAAAAGAGAGAAGAAACAAATAAATAAAATCAGAAATGAGAGGGGGGACATTACTACTGACCCCACAGAAATGAGAGATCATAAGAGGATTCTATGAACAACTGTATGCCAAAAAACTACACAATGTAGAAGAGATGGACAAATTACTAGAAACACACAAACCATCTACACTGGCCCTAGAAGAAATAGAAGACCTCAACAAGTCAATCACAAGTGAAGAGATTGAAACAGTCATCAAAAACCTCCCAAAGATGAAAAACCCAGGACCAGATGGCTTCACAGTTGAATTCAAAGATGATCTAATACCAATCTTGCTCAAGCTCTTCCAAAAAATTGAACAGGAAGGGATGCTACCAAACTCATTCAATGAAGCCAACATCACCCTAATACCAAAACCAGACAAAGATACTAGAAAAAAGGAAAATTACAGACCAATCTCTCTAATGAATATAGATATAAAAATCCTCAACAAAATACTTGCAAACAGAATCCAAAAGCAAAGCACATTAAAAGAATCATACACCACAATCAAGTGGGTTTTATCCCAGGTATGCAAGAGTGGTTCAACACAAGAAAATCAATTAGTGTAATAAGCCACATTGATAAATTGAAGAAGAAAAATCTCATGATCCTCTTGATTGATGCAGAAAAGGCATTTGACAAAATACAGCATCCTTTCTTGATAAAAACACTCTAAAAAAAAAAAAAAAAAAAAAACAGGAATAGAAGGAAGCTTTCTCAATACGGTAAAGTGCATTTATGAAAAACCTACAGCTAGCATTGTATTCAATGGTGAAAGACTGCAAGCTTTCTCGCTGAGATCAGGAACAAGACAAGGAAGCCCATTGTTGCCATTGTTATTCAATATTGTGTTAGAGGTTCTAGCTAGAGCAATTAGGCTAGACAAAGAAATAAAAGGTACCCAAATAGAAAAGGAAGAAGTAAAATTTCACTATTTGCTGGTGATATGATCCCATATCTAGAATCTCCCAAAAAATCTACAACAGAGCTACAAGAACTAATAGATGAGTTCAGCAAAATGGTGGGATACAAGATTAATATGCAAAAATCAATAGCATTTCTATACACTACTGATATGCAATCTGAGGAGGAAATCAGAAAAAAAAATTCCATTTTTAGCAACTAAAAAAATCAAGTATTTAGGAATAAACTTAACCAAGGACATAAAGAACCTATATTTAGAAAAGTACAAAACATTGCTAAAAGAAACCAAAGAAGACTTAAATAAATGGAAGGACATTCTGTGTTCATGGATTGGAAGACTGAATATCGTTAAGATGTCAGTTCTACCCAAACTCATTTACAGATTCAGCACAATCTCAATAAAAATCCCAACAGCCTTTTTTGCAGAAGTGGAAAAACCAATTATCTACATTTATTAAAATAGTGTGTTATTGGCATAAATGTGAACATCTAAAATAATAGAATAGAATTGATACTTTGGAAATAAACATAGGTAGGTAGATAGATAGATAGATAGATGGATAGATACATAGATACATAGATAGATACATAGATAGATCAATTTATTTTCAACATACATGGCAGCAAGTTCTTGCACTCAGAAAAGAACAGTGTCTTCATCATGTGGTGGAAAACTGGATATGAATATGCAAAGCATGAATTTTGATCTTTACCTTAAAATATTTATAAATAATTGCCATAAAGATCTTAGAAGAATGAGCTTGGAGGACTCTTGCATCCAGACTTTAAAACATATTACATAGCTACAGAGGTAAAAACAGCATGGGACTGGTATAAAGACATACACATTCACCAATGGAACCGAATTGAGAACTCAGAAATAGACACTCACAACTACAGTCAAGTCATTTTTGACAAGGCTGTCAAGCCCTCCCAGCTGGGCCAGGACAGTCTATTCAACAAATGGTGCTTGGAGAAGAGGATATCCATATCCAAAAGAAAGAAAGAAGACTCCTATCTCATACCATATACAAAAATTAACTCAAAATGGATCAAGGACCTAAATATAAAAGTGACAACCATAAAACTCCTAGAAGAAAATGTAGGAAAACATCTTCAAGATCTTGTGATAGGCAGTAGTTTCTTAAACCTTACACCCAAAGCATGAGCAACAAAAGAAAAAATAGATAAATTGGACCTCCTCAAAATTCAACACTTTTGCACCTCAAAGCACTTTGCCAAAAGGGTGAAAAGGCAGCTGACTCAGTGGGAAAAATATTTGGCAAATATCATATAAGGGTTTAATATCTATGATATTCAAAGGATCATACAACTCAACAATAAAAAGACAAACAACCCAATTAAAAAATGGGCAAAAGACTTGAAAAGACCACTGTCAAAAGAAGAAATACAAATGGCAAAGAAACACATGAAAAAATGTTCAACATCACTAGCAATTAGGGAAACGCAAATCAAAACTACAATGAGATATCATTTCACAATTATTAGAACGGCCGCTATTAAAAAGTCGGAAAACTGTAAATGTTGGAGAGGATGTGGAGAGATAGGAATGCTTATTCACTGTTGATGGGAATGTAGAATGGTACAGCCACTGTGAAGGACTATTTGGCAGTTCCTAAGGAAGTTGAATATAGATTTACCATGTGACCTGGCAATACGATTGCTAGGTATATATCCAGAAGAACTGAGAGCAGAGACACGAACAGACATCTACATACCAATGTTCTTAGCATCATTACAATTGCCAGAAGTTGGGAACAACCCAGGTGTCCATCAACTGATGAATGGAAAAGCAAATTGTGGTATATATACACATGATGGAATATTATGCAGTGGTAAGAAGAAATGAAATTGTGAAGCATACGACAGCATGGATGAACCTGGAGGACATTATGTTGAGTGAAGCAAGCCAGACACAAAAGGACAAATACTGTATGATTGTGCTGTTATGAACTAAATATATTGTGTAAATTCATGGAGTTAATAATTAGAATATAGGTCACCAGAAAATAGAATGAGGTTAGAGAATGGAAAGCTGAGGTTTAATCTGTCCAGAATTGGTAAAAAGGTTGTTGGTAAATCTTTGGAAATGTTTAGAAAGGGTGAAAGCATATCATGGTGTTTGTAACTAGCAGTGCTATTGTATGGGTATGACTGGTTGAAAGGGAAAGTCTAAGGTCATGGATATTAGAAGGAAAGCTAAAAACTGTAACATGGGACTGTACATGATAGTAAACCTCATGTAAAACATGAATATGGGTGATATTGCATATATTAGACTTTTTACAAAATATGAATACAAATATACTAGAGAGAAGGTAAAAGAATAGCAGCTATGTACAGCAGGGGAAGCAGAGAGAGATTGAGAGGTGATGAGTTTTGTTTGTTTAATTATTATTATTATTGGAATAATCAAAGTGCTCTAAGTATGATTGAAGTGATGAATGCACAAATATGTGATTGCACCGAATACCATTGATTGTATACTTTGGATGCCTTTATGCTTTATTAATATGTACCAATAAAATTGATTTGTTTATATCTATAGTTGAGGTATTTTGTACTCTTTTGAAATTTTTTAAAAATTTTAATGGAAGACTGATGGGGACTATAGGAAGACTCAAGCTGAGAACTCACTAAATGCACAGGACTGATTATGGAGGATGTTTAGTTTCAAGATGAGACTATTTTTCTTATAAAAAAGTAATATTCTTAGCTTAACATGTTACTCTTTAATCACATTCTTATTTCCCACTCTCTTCAAACAGAGGCTGACCTGAATACTGCTGCTTGTTCCCAGACTCTCTTCAACTGGCGCCCTCTGTCCTCTGAGTGTGAGCCCTTACCCTCTTTCTCAGGCCCCTAAAAGCACAGACCACCACTTATATATTTAAGTTGTATATAAATAAGTTTCAGGGTCAGTCAAATGTCCACACAAAGCTGACCTGCTCCTAAATAATTTATTCCCTGTGTTCACTGCGGCAGAGGGACAGTTGGCAGACTCCTCCTAAAAATGCCCGTAAGCCTCACTCTGCACATAAGTTACCTCCTTCAATCTGCACAGTAGTCCAGGGAGATATTGTCAGCTGCATTTGACCCTTAAGGTGACAGACACAGAAAGGCTACAGGGCTTGCAGCAAGCGGGAGATCCAACATGTACCTAAGGATTTTGGTTTGGGGGGGAAAGGAGAAGATATTAATGGGGGTATGTTGAGTTTGAGGTGATGGTAGGACATTCCTATAAAGAAAACCAGAACTAAGTTTGAAGGAGGAGTGTGGCTGGTGGGAGGAGGCAGCTCTGTGGAGGCAGATTGCAAAGGCCTTAGCGTGGAGGTGTTAGCTGGCCCTGCCGGCTAGGGATAGTCAGGTCTGGGAGGGAGTGAAGAACAGGAAGTGGAGAGGGTCAAAGACAGGCTTAAGGAACACAGTTAATTGGACAGAGGAAGAAGGCTGCACAAATTAGGACACTGAGAAGGAATAGAGAGGCGGCAAGAGAATCGGAGGGCGATGGTCAACGGTGTCAAAAACTAAAGTGACATTCAACCCAAAAAGATGAAAACTAGAAAAGACATTGCAGATGTTTAGCTGAGAAGTGGAAGAGGGAAAAAAAATGACAATTTTAGTTTAGTGATAAGTATTAGTGTCCTCATAGAATAATTTTTGCAATAAAATTGAAAGTAAATTCTGTAAGAAATGTTATGTGGTATGGTATAATCCTTTCTATATCCCATATAAATCTGCATTCAATAAATGTGTCTTTAGCAAATGTCTAAACAAAACAAAACAAAATAAAACAAAAAAAAACTAAAGTGAGGACAAGCAAGTCATGAACAGAAGAGTGTGTTGGATTTTGGAATGAGGTAAATTAAGAGAACTGTTTTCATAAAGATGTGGGAGGAATCAGATTCAGAGAACTAAGGAGTTGTTGCAGGGAGGAAGTGGAGGTCCACTTGAAAAATTTGGGAAGGAAAAAGATGGGGTAGTCATTTGCACAAAGAACAGAACTGAGGAGATGAATTTTTTTTTTAGATGGAGAAGAAACCAGTGAGGGAGATGTAAAAATATAAGGGACTAAGGGGGTAACTTAAGGAATGATGTCTTTGAATAGACGGGGTCAAGGACAGAAACTGAGAGACTGGAAGGAAGGGAGACTTAGCTTCTCCAACTTTAATGTGCACATGAATCACATGCACATGAGATCTTGTTAAAATGCAGATTCTGATTCTGTAGGGCTGGGGCAAAGCCCGGGATTCTGCATTTCTAACAAGCACCAATTGACACTATACTTTAGGTACTGTGGTCTAGAGAAATTATTGAATCAGACACCAGACTCTGTAGAGATGTGTCTATGGAAATGTTCTTAACAAGCATCCCAGGTGTTTGTGATAAAGAGCAAAGTCAGAGAACTACTGGGGTTAATGAGGGAGGAAAAATAGAGATTTTAGGAAGTAAGGAGGGACTGGCTGGTATGAAGCCAAGTGACTATCTGATGACAGTCAAAAAGGCTAAGAATGATGTACCATAATACTAAAATGCAGTTCTCAGATCCTTTATTATAAATTCTTATTTTATCAAGGAAAAATGATGCCCTCAGCACTGATTCCAAAATTGCTAAACTTCATATTGCTTAAAATGAGAAAATTGTATATCCATTCAATTTTTTCTTATAATTTTTTTTATTAGGTTAAGTTGTGGTTTACAGAAAAGTCATGTATAAAATACAGGATTCCTATATACCACTCTGTTATTAAAACCTTGCATCAGTGTGGTACATGTCTTACAACTGATGGAAGCATATTTTTATAATTGTACTATTAACTATAGTCCATGGTTCACCTCAGGGTCCGCTGTTTATGTTGTACAGTCCTATGGATTTATTTACTTATTTATTTTCCAGGAATATATATTTTTTATTTTTAAAGAACAACATGCATACCATACAGGATTCCCATACATCACCCTACCACCAATACCTTACATAATTGTGACACATTTGTTACTAGTGATGAAAGAACACCATCACAATTTTACTTTTATCTATAGTCTATAGCTTATATATGGTGTATTTTTCCCGCAAACCATCCTATTATTGACACCATGTATTAGTATTATATATATTTGTTATAGTTCATGAGAGAACATTCTCATATTTGTACTTTTAACCACAGTCCATAATTCATCATGGGGTTCACCGTGTTATATAGTCCCTTGCCTTGTACAGTCCATTCAGAGTGTACACTCAGTGGTTCTCAGTTTCATCACAGAGTTCTGCTGTCATCAGCTCAGTCCATTTCAGAATGTTTTCATTACTTCAAAAGGTAAAATCCCATATCCCCTTACACCTACCCCTCATTATTGACCCTTAGCTTTGATATAGTACCTTCTTTGCCATTGCTGTAAAAAATATTACAATATTATTGTTAACAAGAGTCTATATATTCCATTAGTTGTATTTTTCTCATTATCTACGTATTCGTATTACCCTGTAATACAGGAACATTCTTGTATTTTACTATTAACCACAATCATCATCCACCACCAAAATCGCTATGTTATACCATCCCTAGATTATCCTCTAGCTTTCTTTCAATTGACATTAACTTCCCTAGACTTATTTATTTTTATGCCATTCAATTTAACACCCACGAATTTGGTTATCTTAATTGGAAGGCCTAAGAAGCCTCTGAAATGACTGTCAAACACTGCAAACAAATTGAAAAGCTTTCTAGCACCTGGTTCTGCTTTTGTAAGGAATCAACTGTTTTGCACAAATGAAATTTGCCTCTAAGACAAAGTAATAGACCCCTTATTGAAGAGAATGAGAAAGCTGTAGTCAGCATATGTTTCAACGTCAATAAGATTTTGATTCTTTTTCACTTATGTGAATTAAATTTGTTTGCAAGTTTACACTGCAACATCAGCAGCTTAATTGGTAAAGAGGGGAAGAAAACATATTATGGGGAAGTGGCTGTGGCTCAATCAGTAGGGCTCCCGTTTACCATATGGGAGGCCCCGGGTTCGGTTCCTGGGGCCTCCTGGTGAAGGCAGGCCCGCCCGCACAGCGTGGTTAGCTGACCTGGCGAGCACAAGCAGCAAGGGGGGGATAAATGAGTAAATAAATAAAATCTTAAAAAAAAAAAAAAAAGAAAAAAAAGAAAACATATTATGTGGTATTTTGTAGGTTCTTGGCTTTAGTATAAAATATTTACTATTTTATATATGACTTTAATGATGGAAAGGAACATAGTCACTAAGACTGCAAAGTAGGCAGAGCTGGTATCTCATGGATAGAATCCAAATTTGAATTGTGCTTAAGGTGATACAGAAAGAGTTTAGGGATGATCCAGGATCTGTGACTCTTGAAGCAGGTACAGTTTTGTTGTCCCCTCTTTAAGGAAAAAAGAAATACCAAGGGGTCCATACAAGTGAGGGACCCTGGAAGCTTGAGTTCATTAACTTCTCTGTAAATCCATCTCTGACTAGAGCCATATTATGCAAAGTACCCCAAAATTTATAAATTAGAATGCTTAATCCAGCACCATTTTTCAGTAGCAAAAGACTGGACTAATCTGTTCTGCTAATTATTGAACTAGCTGAATATATTATGGTACCTTATATAGTGAAATATTATGCAGCTATTAAAAATGATGAGGGTGATCTATCTATATGTGCTAATATAGAGCAATCTCTACAACTTTATTAGGTAAAAAATTCCCAGTGCAGAATAGTATGCATAGTGTGCTGCTATTTATTAAAATGGGGGACATATGTATACATAGATATGATTATAAATGCAATGAATGACACCAGTAGCATTTTTGCCTCTGGGAAAGGTATTGGATGGGGGTAGGGGTGGTCAATGGTGAAAGAAAACACTTTTTTTTTTTTTACCTCATACGTACCCTTTTGTACTGTTTGAATATTTACCTTGTGTACCTATAACATTTTCAAAAATAAAATACATTTAAAAAGAAAGCAACAACAATGAAAACAAAGATGAACATTTGAGACAGGCCTTGAAAGAAAACAGTGTGAAGATCTGGCTGGCTGGTGCGTAGGGTGATCTTGGCTCCAGTCTGAGTTTTCCAGCTCCTATAACAAATACCACACAATGGGTTATCTTAAACAATGGGGATTTGCTGACTCATGGCTCTGAGGCTAGAGAAGCCCCAAATCAAGGCTCTGCAAGGCAGGGCTTTCTCCCCAAAGTCTGTAACATTCTGGTGCTGGCTGCTGGCAAGTCTTGGGGTTCCTTGTCTTTCCCATCACATGGCGATGGTTCCATGGATTCCTGGCTTCCTGCCTCTCCCAGGGGCTTTCTCTCACTATGTCTGAATTTCTTCTGCTTATCAAGGACTCTGATAATCCAGATTAAGGCCCAACCTCGCTCAGGTGGGCCACACTTTAATTTAAAATAACTTCTTCAGAGCAAGAGGTCCCATCTTCAATGGGGTCATCCTCCACAGGAATGTACATTGAGATTAAGAACATGGCAAAATAGGGATACATGATTCAGTCTACCACGGCTCCAGTTCCTGAGGTGGCTCTTTCATTGAGGTGTGAGGGAGTCACTGAGCAGAGGATTTACGTGGCAGGTGCTGTTTTGCAAATACCCATCTGGCAGCACTGGGGTGATGAATTGGGGCCAACTGCCCAGTCTGAGCCTGTTACAGTGAACCACCAGGAGACACATGGCAAGGATCTGAGCAACATTGTGCAAGCAATAACAGAGGCAAAAAAAAAAAAAAAAAAAGAGAGTGGGGGAGATATTGGGACAGCAAATGCATCAGACTCAGGAAACTGGCTGGATACAGAGAGAAACGATATAAAGATTTATCTATTTAGGAAAAAGAGTGCCCAGTTGAGTGTATAATCTGCTTTTCTCCTGGTGGTTAGCTACAAGTGTAAACTTTGTTACAAAATTCTATTCATTTCAAATGATGGAATTTCTCAATTACAGGTTGATAAAGCACTGACCTGGGATTGCTGTTAGTTACTCGTGGTGATGTGGGATGGTAGCTTTTGCCCCGTTTCAGAAGCAGCCCTTTGAAAGTTCCACCCTTCCTCTCCTCTGATACCCCAGGGAAGGGAAGGCCTTTTCCAGGACCAAGGTTTAGTTGAGAAATCCTGGGACATTATCAAAGTTATTCTCAGATCTTATCTTCTAAAAATTTGGAGTGAAACATGAAACTCATTCGACCACAAAACCTGAATTCATTGTCACCTCATGGTAAGGAATGGGAAGAGTGGGTAGAGTGAATAGTACAAAGGGTAAGCCTGTGCCAGAGATCCAGGGTGCTTTCATATGCTGAATAAGTGACCGCCTTCAAGGTCTGCTTTCCTGGCACTTCCACAAATCCCAGAGGATGATCTGTTAACTGAAGAGAAAGATTTCTGTTCCTCAGAGGTCAGGGTAAAAATCGAGTTTATCCTGGTGGTGGTACCTCAAGACCCTTACTTCACATTGGGATGCAAAGGATGCACTTTCTGGAGAACATGTTAACCATAGGGGAGGCCATCTGAGTCGCTGAGGAAAGAGGAGTGTAATTGGGGAAGATTGGAGTAGAAAGGGTACAGAAAAGAGAGACAAGGTCAGTAATGGTCAACTTCCTGGCTTTGCAGTGCTGCCTACCTCAGACCAGGATTAGCACACTCGAAAGAATGGGGGTGATCTCAAGTTGGCTTGGGTAAAGTGTTTCTCAAGATGGGGTCTGGGATCACTTGGAAATAATTACCTGGGAA
Source organism: Tolypeutes matacus (assembly GCA_026826555.1). NCBI lineage: Eukaryota > Metazoa > Chordata > Mammalia > Cingulata > Chlamyphoridae > Tolypeutes > Tolypeutes matacus. The sequence goes on from JAKSZT010037812.1 coordinate 2,918,407, forward strand.
TGCCTGTGAAAAGTGAGCTTCCTGGGACCTAATTAATAATAATCTGGGGGCTGGGAAAGACTGAGGATTAGGGGAGTGGCCTGAGAATCTATTTTAATAAGAGCTTCTGTGGTAGGATTTTTGCACAATAAAGTTTGGGAATCATTTCCCTAGTGGTTTGGGACCTCTCTCTCACTGTCTTCGTCTCTGTCTGTCTCATTCTCTCCCTCTCTCCTTCTCTTCCTTTCAAGTATCCTTCCATCTTTGACCTGCCTCTCTCCCCTTGAGCCACAGCATTCTGCGTGGGTTGCCCATCTTCCTGCTCCCACAGCACAAGGGGTTGCCTTGGTTATGTCACTTAGCACATCGCCTTGTAAAAATCTTTATTTGACTTTCCTCCCCTACACTTCATTCTTTGAGGCCAGTAGCTGTGTATTTTTGTCTACCCTGTTCTATAGTGCTAGGCATTGAACACCTCACCAAAGAGTTAAATCATGGAGGGCTTTGGGGGGCGGGGTGGGGGGGTGCTGGGGGAGATTTGTTCTGAGTGTCAGCGCAGAGCTATAGCTTTTCAAATGCTTCGTAGAACCAGGTCAGTTCAGTAATTTTCTGATTTCCCCTTATCCTTTTGTTTCCGCAGCAGCAGGAATCTAGCTGTAGCATGTGTATGAGATGACTCATGATGGCAAATCTTGTGTTTTGTGTTTTTTTTTTTTTTCTCCTCTTGGATCTTTCCTGGGCTTCTTTTCCCCCTACACAATTAGATTATTACCAACTTCTATCAACAACTAGAAACACAAGCCACTGTTTGCAAAATTTAAATATGAAAAACAGAATAGGCTAAACACAAGTTTCAAACAAAAATGACTCTAGAGCACTGGGCTTCCATTAACTGCTTATACCAGAAATGGAAAAACAGGTCAGTGACAAATATAGGTCGTGATTTAATCAGGTAGTCTGGAAGGCAGCCAGTATGTCAGAACAGCTTAGCTAGAGGACAGAGCATGTCCTCCCTACCTCCCAATCTGCCGTGGGCTTTTAGCCTCCATTCCACAGCAAGAACTGCTAAGTACTTGAGTGGTTTACAAAGCACTTAAACATTCACTCAAATCAGGCTGCCAGTGCTTACAATGGAAGCTGATGAACAGTGTCAAACAGGGCCCAGAATCATTTCTAGGATTTATTTTCCTTACCTTTGTCCCTTCAAATATCAATTGGTTCTCTATCACCACAGGTTTCATGGGCTGACAAAGGGATGATCTGAAATAAGCAAGTGTTTGCAGGTCCCTATCATTTGGTAGTACTCTGAGCGTGAGCAGGCCACCTTCCCACACAATCCACAGAGCCAGGTTCTGGAGGCTGGAGCAGAAGACGGCCTGGCTCTGAGACCCACATGGTCATTTTAGCCTCACCCACTGGGCCCTTGTAGGCTTAGCTGAAGTTAATTCTCTCCTTTACCAAACCTCCCTCAGGGCTTCAATACTGGCCAGTGCCTGCCCCACTCTTCCCTCAGACCTCTACCTTTGCTTGCAGGTAAGGTGAGTGTTCAATTCATTATTCAGCATTCTTAGAACCAGCTGGACAAGCATACCTGAGTCCAGGATGAATTGGAAAGTCCTTCAGGTTTGATTTGCAACTTATAACTCACGTGAAAACCACCACAGGTGGGGTGGAGTTTGCCAGTGCTTTGCTACTCTGGTTAATTTGTCCTTCCAACCTTCAGTGAAGGTGAGCTCATCACAAAGTCCCATACCGCAGGGCCCTCTCACTTAACTATTCTTATCAAGGTCACTAGGGGAAATTTCCATCTCCCTTTGGACATTTTAAAATTTCTACCTCCTCTGCTCTCTTCCTCAGGGCCCTGCCTCTTCTCCAGTGTTGGCTGTTGGTCATTCAGTTCCATCTGTTTCACCTGGGGTGGGCTGTGGTAGAGGATGGCGCTGGGGAAGACGATCAGACCGCTCAAGTATATTTTCTGCATAACAGTCAGAACTTGGGCTCTGCTAAGATGGCCAGCTTCTTAGCCTGCACATGTGTGTGGGGTTTTTTTGTTTTGTTTTGGTTACTCTGTCTCTTCCTTTGCTTTGAGTTGCATTGCCAAATGCCTTTTTGGCTCTCTGGGTCTTTGAATGTGCTGGGCCCCAAGAAGGGAGCAGTAGGCTGTAGGCGGTGGTAGATTCTTTTGCCAAACACAGGGTGGGAACCTGCCTCCTTGGCTATTCCTCAAGTAAGATAATCATATTTTGTGGGTACTGTTATTGGGAAATTATATCTGAGAAGGATGAATATGTTTATGGGAAAAATAGAGTAAAATATTTGAAGAAAGCACTGCTTGGACTGGAACTTTTGGATTGCATGGTTGGGTCACTCTATTCCTGGGCTTCTGATATCAGATCTTCCTTTGCTCATCAAAGTGACCAGTCTGGGTCCTAGTCCCTCAAGGACCTGCCAGAGGTGGGTTATTTTATTCATGTTTAATGAATGAACAGTCATTTCACTCTTTTTAATGATTTATCCATGCAGAGTAATATATTTTCCATTTAAGAGAAACTTTGTGCTATAAACTTAAGGGCTTAAAGTGAAATATCAAAATTAAATGATGATTTGCTGATGAATTCAACCAAACCTGGAATTTTGTTCTGGTGTTGGCACTTATTATCTATCTTACTTTAAGTATTTCATTTAACTGTGCCTTAGTTGCCTCATGCTACAAGGGATCATGATAGCTATGTCCCATTATTTTGAAAATGTGCAGTCAGGTGCATATCAAAGTTTAGCGTGCAAAAGAATCACCTGAAGAACTTGTTAAAACACAAGATTCCTGGACCCACTCCCAGCAGAGATTCTGTTTTATAGTTCTGGGGTAATAGGGTCTGAGACTGTACATGTCTACCATGACCTCACGTGCTGCTGCTGCTGGACCACACCTCACGTGATCCTGGTGTACCCTTCAAGGTAGCAGTTCTCAAACTTGGCTATGGAACAGAATCACATTTACTTGTATAAAATGTAAATGTGTAGGCTTTGCCTCTGAAGAATGTGATTCTATAGTTCTGGGGCAGACCTGGGAATCTGTGTTTTTAAAGCCAAAAGCCCCCAGGAAATTCTTTGCTGCCGTTGATGTTTATATCCTGAATTTTACTGTTTTGTTATTCAATAATTTTCGACTTACAAAAATGTTGCCAAAATAGTACTGAGAATTAACATAGCACCATCATCCAGCTTTCCCTGATGTTAACAGTTTACCTAATTTTATACAATGTCAAAACACTATTATCATTGATACAACACTATTATCTAAACTACTGACCCCTCAGGAAGTTCTGAGGTAACCAGTTTGTGGGAGGCTGAATAATGCCCCATTCACCATAAAAGATGTGAGCATCCTAATCCGCACAACCTGTGAATGTTACCTTATATGGAAAAATGAACTTTGTAGGCATCGCTAAATTAGGGATGTTGAGATAGGTAGATTATTCCAGATTATTTGAATGGACCTGAGGTAATCACAAAGGTCCTTGTGAGAAGGGAAGAGGAGTAGTCTAAATTAGGGAAGGAGGGGATGTGATACAGGGCCCTGGGCCAAGGAATGAGGACAGTCTCTAGAGACTGGAAAAGTCAAGGAACTGGATTCTCCTCTAGAACCTCCAGAAGGAACCAGCTGTGCCCCACAACACCTTGATTTTAGCCCTGTAAGACACATTTTGGACCTCTGACTTCCCAAACTTGTAAGAGACTAAATCGGTGTTATTTTAAGCCACTAAGATTCTGGTAATTTGTTACAGCAGCAAAGGGAAATGAAAGTACAGTCTATGGGTAGTGTTTGAGAAGGACTGATCTTCACCAGGGTTGCTGAGGGAATTAAATAAGGTAATCAATGTGAAAGTGACTGGATTTGTATTAACGCATATATATTAGATGCTCAATAAACGGTATTTTGGTTACTAAAAGCATCAAAAGCATTGCCAGCTATATGTTTGTCTAATTGCTGGGGCTGTGTTTTCTGATACAGTATGCCTTTTTATTTGGGTAAGAGTGAACATAATAGCTGTCCTGGGAGGGTATAGATGGTCCTTATTTGCTCTCTGTCCCCTTGCTCTCTGTTCACGAAGACCTCTCAAGAGACTCTATCTTAAAGGGAGTAGTTTAATTTTTGAGAGCTTATACGTTGCCTGCTTTAGTTGTTTATGGTTTCCTTAGTTTCACTGAAAATGGAATGACTTTTGCTTAAAAAACATGCACACACATCATTTAGAGCACTGCTTTGGTTCTGTACAATTTGCTATTTTTTAATTAGGGTTTTTAAAAATGGTGTTTCCTTTTGGATTCATATTATTTTTTTAAAATTTCTGTTTATGACTTTATTTTCCTTTTCACTATACATTTTAATCTGAGCTTTTATGTTCCCATCTTTTATTTATTTTAATCTTTTATTTTTCTTTTATTATCTTAGAATTTAACCATCTTGATTCCTGTTTTCTTTTAGCTATAATCCTTTTTTGCTTTTATTTTGTCCATCATATTTTTCTATTCTCAACTTTAGCCTAAAATTAACTTATTATCTTTGTTTTGCTATCACTCTCATTTATGCTTTCCTTTAGTTTCATTTGTTTTATTTGCGTGTGTCATTTGTTTTTCTAATTGTAGCCAGGAAGTCTGGTCTTTGGGGGATAGGGGAACAACTCTCTCATGGCTCCATGGCTCTGCCGCTCCAGCCATTTCTACAAATGTCACTCTAAAAAGTCATATTCTACTCTATGGTGGTTGTCACACACACACACCTCACCAAATATACATCAAAAATACATTTTCTAGGACAATTATGGCTCTCCTGAAAGATGGCAGTGTAAAATGAGGGACTTTTCTGATATCATAAATGAACCACTTGTTCTACTGCCTTTGGAGACGTGGGCCACTGGCAGGGGAGCAGCAAAGGAATTTGAGACTGCTTCAGGGAGGACTGACTTGGGTCGCTTGAATGTTCCTGCTGAGGTCAATATTCCTGTCTCGGACAGGGTTAATTGTTTTATTGTAAAGCTCCAGATGCTCTTTTTTTTTTAAAGATTTATTTTTATTTCTTTCTTTCTCCAACCCTCCCCCCCGCCGCCTTTTTGCTTTGCACTCGCTGTCTGCTTTCTGTGTGTTCTTCTGTGTCTGCTTGTCTTCTCTTTAGGAGGCACTGGGAACAAATCCTGGGACCTTCCAGAGTGGAGAGAGGTGCTCAATCTCTTGCGCCACCTCAGATCCCTGATCTGCTGTGTCTCTTATTGACTCTCTTCTGTGTCTCTTTTTGTTGCGTCATCTTGCTGCACCAGCTCTCCGTGCGGGCCAGAACTCCACATGGGCCAGCTCTCCACTTGGGCCAGCTCGCTGCGCAGGCCAGCTTCTTTTTCACCAAGAGGCCCTGGGAATTGAACCCTGGATCCTATATGGTAGACAGGAGCCCAGTAGCTTGAGCCACCTCTGCTTCCCCAGATGCTCTTCTAAAGCTTCAGCCATTGTACTGAATTTTATTTCCACATGTCTGCATGAAATCTAGATGTGAGAAACCACATTTCTTCACATTTAAGATTTTGACTCTGTATCAGTCAGGTTTATTGGTTCTCATAAACAAAACCAGGCTCTGGTTAGCAAAAACCAGAAAGCAATTATTTGAAATCTATTAGGGAGGGCATGCAGATGCTTCTGAAAGGTTGTGCAATCAGAGTTACTGCATAGGCAGGACCAAGGGAGACTGAGTGTCAGGAATTCCTATCTAAGGCCACTCTACAGGAACCATCTGATGGTACTTTCACTGGCTTGGCAAAATCAAAGAACCTGCCATCAATAATTTAAAAACTGTCCTGCCATTCTTACCTTCCCACCCCCCAAGATTCAAAGTCCCATGCAGGTGCAGATAACTGTCCAGGTCTTAGTCATCTTCTCTTACTCTGGCTTTTAGGGGTAGGGAGAGAGCAAATCTTCCTTTGACATCCATAGTGGAAGGCAGATTCCTTTAAAATAGGAAGGGTGTTCAAATGATGAGCAGTGAAAATATAGATATTCACTGAGATGCTCTTTCCCCATCCCACCCATAAAGACAGTTAGAGATGTTTGGGATACATTCCTCTCTGTGTTTTTCAAGCCACACAATATTGGCATCTTTCTACTGACCTTTTATGTCTGGCTTATTGGAGTGTTCCCTTTTCAAGACTATGCTTTATTGACCCTTAAAATTAAGAGCTGTGATTAACTTGTTTTTCAAGGGGACAGCTTACATTGCTTTTCTGTTTTTCGTATAGTATCATATATTCTTAAAGCTGGAAGTGGTCTTAGAGATATTTGCATCTATACCAATAAAGATGTTTTCAGCTACTAGTAACAGAATACCAAAATCAAATGGCTTATACAATAGGAAACCTTTAATGACTTAATTCAGCAGCTCAAAAATGGCAGTGCTCTGGGTAAAATTCAATATTATTTTCTTAGCTTTCATGCCATAGTTGCATAATGGCTGTCACAGTTCCAAGCATGCAAACTTCTAAAGGCAGGTAGAGGGGATATTTATTTTCATTTGTGAAGAAAATCTTTCTCAGAAGGTCCCAGGCAGAATAATGAGTTATCATTGGCTGATACATCTCATACACATATTCTGGCAGCACAGGAGGCTAGGGGAGTGAGAATGGTCATTTTCAGCTTCTATCATGGAATATGCACTCTACCTGAAATGAAGGAGAGGAAAGAATGATCTTGGCAATGAACAATATTTGCTTTTGCCTTTAACCCACCTCTTGACTTTTGAAGAAACCGAAGCCCAGCAAGAATAAGTGATTTGTCCAAAGTCTCAAGGTTAATCAATGACAGATCCAGTAACAGAGTCAGGGAACTTAGTTGATTACTCCTATTCTGCTTCTTATTGTTTCTCTAATATTCAATTGATTCCTATTTATCAAAAAGTTTTTTTGAAGGACAAAAATAATATTTGCTTTGCAAGTTATCCACATCATATACATTACGATTAAATTAGTTTTGTGGTATAATCCATAGAATAGTTGAATTTGTGGAATAGTGGGGCATTTCATAAAGGAGTTTTATATCAAGGCCATTTATTTTATATATTCCATGACATAGTTACATAGTTTCTTGGACCACTGTGTATTGTGTCCCAGTAGGCACTATGTCTATCTGGCATGATATGTGTGTGTGTGTGTGTGTGTGTATACATATATATATATATATAAAATTGTTTGTTTTCCCTTAGTAGCTGAGATTAAGGCCAACATGTCGGGAGGATGGAAGGGAGAAAAAGACAAAAACAGATGAATAAATAGGTCACATGTGTAGAAAAGAAACCAAATTATATTGTTCTGTGCCAGGGCCAGTCCAATACTGTGAGTGAAGAGAGGGCAATCTAGAGTTCCCTTGGCTCCACTCTGGATCTGTTGTGAAGGGCATTTGTGAACATCTCATTGTCTTTGCCCACTTGTCTCTGTGGTCCTCAATGTTCAGGCCACAGTGTGCTATGGCAGATGGAGATTGAGCACTCTCTTGTATAGAAGTGGGCAATCATGGTCCATGAAGGATGCATGGGGGTTTTGTTTTATTTCAATACTAACTCATTAACTAGGTTCTGAAGGTTGAGAGCCTAAATTGAGGTGAATAAAAGGGATGTGGGAGGCAAGCAAACAAATGTAAAATGGATTTTGAGCAAAGAAAATTGATAATAAATTGGAAAAGAGGGAAAGAGGAAGAGCTGATCTTATGATATAAAGATCTATAGATACTTTATGGTGGGAATATAAAGACTGGGTCCACTAAACATGTGTCATTGCTTTTCCATTTTCACGCCCCTTTTTAAAAGTCTGCTCTATCCAGATCCCACCCAGACAGGACTGCATATTTGACTAACTTCACACTTTTGGAGCCCAGATAATTGGGCCAGGAGTGAATACCTTACCCCAAATCTGCCTATTCATTTTTATGTCTTGGATTGAAGAGATGAGTTGGGCTAATCAAACTGACTTATACACGATTTCCGTGTTTCTCTCCCTGTTTCGTATTTGAACTGAGGCACCAGGACTGTTACTAGTTGGTGGTAGATGGATGGGTGGGCTGGAACCTTATGATATAGAATTGGGACTGCTGGCCATGTTGAGCCATGTGCTCGGTGAATTAGCAAAAGAAGCTGGTCGAGAAAGAAAAATGGACCAAATCCAGAGAGAAGTAGAAGTTAGAAACCTTGTAGTATCTGAGAGCGAATGAGAGAGATGTAAAACAATAACTGCCTTTCTTTCCAGTTTCCATTTAGAAAAACCTGTTTTTCTGCCTCTGGTCCATAAAATACATGAACTCGCATAACCAATCTTATTTTGGTATCAATGTTAGTATGTTTATGCTTTTTGTAACCAAAAGATACTTAAGACACTAGAAAGCTAGATACCACATAGCCTGAAACTTTTATTAGAAACGTCACATCTTGAGCTAAACTTTATCCTCTCCCAGGGTCCTCTTAAAAAGTGATATTCCTTGAAAGGCAATACTCCTGTATCATTGTGTATCTTCTATAATGATATATTCTTAGTTTATTGGGGAAAGTAAATTGTAGGTGATGACAAAAGAGGTAAAGGAGAGGTTATACATGGATTTGTATAAAATGTGAATTATTTTTCAAGCTACTTTTTAGAGCCTTTTGAAGGGGCAAAGCACTGAAAGGGAAATGTAGGGTTGAGGGATTCCAGAAGCAATCAATGATGATATTATTGTTCTAAGTAAGGGCATTGATTAGGACAAGTGAGATTTATCACTGAACTATCCTCTTGAAAATAGAAATGGAATCTTATTCAATGTCACACCCTCAGATCCAAATACAGTACTTGGCATCTAGCAAACACTCAAGAGTTTAAAAAATTAATTGAACGTAGAGAAAACTATGGGTGGGTCATAGTTGTCATTGATGGATCCCAAGAGTTTCATGGAAGCACCTTTAAATAAATGATGACCCATGTTCTTTTCCTCTTCAGCATCAGCAAAGATTGCATGGCAAGACTTTGCTTTTCATTCCCACTTCTTCCACTTTTAGTATATAGAGAAGACAAAGTGATCCATCAGAACAAAAGAGTAATCTGAGTTGTCTTGCAAATTGCATAATAATGATTAATTTCCTCAGAGATTTGGTGTCCCTTGCTTATAAAACCTTTGATCTAGGCTGAGAAAAGACAGCAACAAGTTCTGGTAGTATTATTAGCTTTTTAAGTGCAACCTCATGATCTAAAATTATGGTTCTAAAATTACTACTACAGAATTTAGGACGCTGAAGAGATTTCAGGTCATTCCTAGCTCCCTGATTTAGAATTACTTCTCTAAGAAACATCAGCACAGATATCTGTAACAGAGAAAACAGTTTTGGCTGTAATCTGTATGGGTGTATAAAAATGGGCACCACTTTTTATAAAAATAAAATATAAGTCTATTCAAGTATCAGTCTTATTTATATCTGTTTATTGGAATCAAGAGCTATTCATTCCAGGAATATGGGCTCAAAATTACATGATGTGATGGTTAAGGAAATAAAAAATGCTTTAATATCTCAGCTAAACCAGGTCAATGATTAACAATCTGTCCCATGATTGCACACACATGGATGTGATATACTATTAAAAATAAATCTTGGAAACCCAAAAAGAATATATTTTATAAAATGATAGATTTATATAAAGGGCTTTCAACTTCAAAATCTTATCTGCTTTGGGGGTGGCTGATGGAGTTATGAGGAAAGGAACCATGGCATTGCAGAAGACTGAATAAATAAAAAGACTGTCTTTGAAATTTCCCATGTTACAGTCCCACAAGCTAATAGGCTTCCAGGGAATTTTTCCTGATTCTAAATTTTCTGTGATACAGGGAGGAGCCCAGGAGTTTTAGGGCTACAAAATTATGGGCCAGATGACACAGGATTGTAGTGGTATTTTAGGACTACTAAAGAGATGTGAGATGAGAGAGTACCAACATCAAAAGCCTTGACCACTTCACTGGCCATGATAGCAGCTTAGAGAGCTTGTTTCAGTGCATCATTTGTGGAAGGGATGGTGGGAAGAAAAAGATGGTAGCTGATTTTGATCAGTCTCTCTCCCATTTCCCTTTCAGAGTAAAAGAAGAATAGATGATGTAAGTATTAGGCTAAATCTTGGCATGAATAGGGTCATATTACTGTGTCATTATCCTAGTTAAACTATAAAGAAACCTTAAGGTCTTTTTGAATGGTCATATCTCTACCTTGATTTCAATATGATCATTCCCCTAGCTATTGAAACAATTCAGTTTGTTTTTGGCTCAGTCTCCCAGGAGTTTCCCAGTATAACTACTCATTGGTCAGGTAGCATCAAACCTGCCCATCTTTAGTAATTCCCATGCTTAAGACAAGTCTCTTTAGTCATTCCTGGTCAAGAACCAGTTATTTCATCTCTGGTGATTTAGCAGTGACTCCAATTTCAGGCCGTGATTTTAGATTAAACAAACTCTCTAGACATCTACGAGGATATTCTTTGGAACCCTTGGTTGCTGCTTTCTATATCCTCTACAGGATTTTCAATCAAAGAGAAAAGTCATTTGAAAAATGATTTTCTTAAAAGATGAAGATAATTTCAGAATATTTTCTTGCAGGAATATTTGACTTTTTAGAGAATAAACAGGGATGGAGAAATACAGTTGAATAAATGGTAGAATTTCAGCACCTGGGTGAGGTCATTAATTCATGACACTCTGCTGACTTGTGAGGCTAACCTTACATTGCTTTTGGTTTCCTTGAAATGGTGGAGGAATGACAGGGCAGGGGGGCAAGGAAAATGTCATCCATTTACTCCATTATTTAGCCACTGACTTACTGTGGGGATACAGCGTTATCTGAGAAGACAAGGTTTTGCTTTCATGGACTTTACATTCTAATGAGGGAGACACACAATGTCAACAACAACTTAAACTCAAACTGAAATCTTCCTGACTGCCTGCTCTTTCCCTACTACCTGGAATAGATGCTTATTTTGTTAGGCATGGAGAGCACATGATTGTATGTGTGCCATAGATTCTACACATGTATGGATATATACAAGTGCTCAGAAAATACACGCTATAAATAGAACAGAAGCAGGGAAGAGGAAGGAGGGTGACAGCGTTGGGGCAGAGGTGCTGTTTTAGGTAGTATGTCAAGGACACCCGAGGAAGTGATGCAGACATCTGGGAGAAGAGCATTCCAGGCAAAGGAAATGGCCCATGCAGAGACCCTGAACCAGTCACCAGCTTAGTGTGTTCAGGAAACAGCTAAAACCAGAGCACGTAAGTGATGGACAAGGTGGTGGGAGAGGAGGTTGGGAGAGAGAGGCAGGCACCCGTGTATATACGGCCTTATAAGCCACTCTAAGGGGTCTGGAGTTTATTCTGAACTAAGCAGGGTGTGGCGCAATCTGATTTATAGTTTCACAATATCACACTCTGGCTATTCTGTAGGGAGTTGACTTTAGGAAGACAAAACAGGAAGCACAGGGTGGGAGCTAGTTAGGAGGCAATTTCTGTAAAAGTCAGAAGATAATGGTGTGGACTCGGTTGCTGTTGGGAAAGTGGTGAGACAAGGTTAGACTCATGAGTGATTACTACCTCAAATTTGTACTCCTTTCATTATTTTATTCTTCCAGGAAGTGGATAGCTCTCTCAACCACACTGGGCCTTCACTTTGTCTTTTTGTGATGCACATTCTTTTATCACCATACATCAAGGCAGAGACCAAGGCAGGCGACCAACCAATCCAAGGCGGGGAATAGAGACAAGTATGAGAACTTTATTAATTCCTAATGTGTATGAGACAACTCAGGGCCCAGACAGACCCTGATAGTTTCATAAATTGTGTTCTTATGACCCCATATTGGGTTGTTAATTGCTACTCCCTGACTTGAGACTTTAGGGGTAACATTTTAGAAAAATTCTGTTTTCCTTCTACTTTTCACTTCCAAATTTGTTTTAAACCCTGGACTTATGAGCCTTTGTGTACACTGTGATTTCAAAACAGACCAAGATAATAGATTAGAACTTGCCCGGCACCAGGGAATCTTAACTAGTCATTGTAGGCCTGAGAATGAAATGTGCTCATTAACAAAGAAAGTTGGAAACTAGGCGGCATTTTTCCATTAGTGCTTTGCTTTCTGAAGCATTAAATGGATAGACCTTGCTACTGCTCCAGAAACTATTAATAATTCTCCCTGTGCTGCACAAATATGACACTACTGACCCACCGTGAGTTTTTTTTTTTTTTTTTTTTTTTTTTAATTCTTAATTGCTTGGAGAAGACTGGCAGTGGATATTATATTAATCAAAGTTATTTTAGTTCTGAGTAATCAGAAACTCAGAAGCCAACCAGCACCAATTTAAACAAACAAACCAAAAAAGTATGCTTTATGTAACCAAAAGGATAGAATTGCAGCTGATCCTCAGATATCACTGGAATCAGAAATCCAGAAACTATCAGGAACCCAGGCAGTTTTCTTTCTCACTGCTGTTTTTCACTGCAGGTCTGCCGAGATCTCAGCAGTGGAAAAGAGCTAAGTGGATCAGGCTTCCTAGGAGCAGATCTTTATCTGTGGCCGCATTACTACCAGCCTTTCCCGTAATGAGCAACAAGCACTTAATGTAACCAACTGTTTGGTTTGCACAGGACTGACCCAGTTTTATCACTGACAGCCCCAGGTCCTGGGTAACTGGGAGGATTGGCCACCCTACATACTGCAGTATTGCTTGTGAAGTTGGGATGGATGTGGATGTTGGGAGTGCAGGTTCAATTTCAGATGAATCAGGGCCTGGAAAAACCCAAGCTGAGTCTAAATAAAGACCTCATAATTGGTCTCTCATCATGTCTAAATTGAATCCAACCAACTCTCAGCTGATTTTCAAAGATAGTTAACCAGTTCTGTTAAAAAAAAACAACATGTAGATACAGCCTATATCTTCCAGAAGCAGGTACTGTGGATGTATTTTCACCATAATTACATCACCTCCACTGAAACATTATTTTATCACCTTTATTATGTCACAATTTTGTGACCCACCAGACAAGAGGGAGTTCGTTTTGGAAGAAGATAATTATACAATTATGCTGGTTCCCTCATTTTAGCACTGGTAAATCTCTAAACACAACAATTTGATTTTGCCTCAGTTTCTCTCTATTCAGATGTAATAGAAAGAGTTAAACACTGTACTGTGATTAGAGAGTCCTCATCCTTTTCCATCTTCATTAACCTAACCACTGTCAGCCTCAGTTATCTTATTTGTCAAATGGGGATAATAATTATTACTTTCTCTGATAGCAAGAGATGGGAGCAGATGGCTCTTGGTCTCTGATTCCCTAGATTGATGATTTCCTAAGGCCATAGAATATCTTCCCATGATTACTATCTGAAGGCTCACCCGCTTTTTACTCTTACTGTTATAAATTGTAATTCTGTAAGCTTTTCTAGCCCATAGATCCAGAAATGCTTTGATTTTTATGGGGCTCCATAACTCTGAGGACTGCTAGGGCATTAGGTCTCTCACTGGTTTCTTTGGACAGTATCAAGGCATGTTGTTCTCTCTGGGGGGAAGCAGCAGAAAGAGAAGATGCCCCAAGGCCAGCCCCTTCCCTAGGCTCCCAGGCCAGGGAAGGGGTCAGAGGCCAGTAAAGACTCTACACCCTTGAATGGGGGCCAATGTATGTGGGCAGGGTACTTGTCGTACTAAGGCATGGACTCTGCAGAAGAGCTCTTCCCACCTAGCTGCACCCCCAGGGTGATTGCTGGTCAAGGAGCCAGATCACACTTAAGATATCACCCATGTTTTTATGGGGGTCCCTGTCCTGGGAGAGGCAGTAAGGTGTGCTGAGGGCAGGGCTGCAGTCCCAGTTTTGCCCCAACCTGCTGTGTGACCTTGGGCAAGTCCTTCCCATCTTTGGGCCTCTGTCTCCTGCTCTGTAACACCAGGGGCTGGACTAGTTGATCTCTCAGAGTCTTCCAAATTCCAAATCCTTTCCCCACTCTGGCACCCCCTCAGGCTGGGATGGAAATACTGAAAGGGCATACTTAAGGCATTAGGTCTTTTGCTTGTTCACTTATACGACATCAGAAACTACTCTCAAAGGGAAAACCTTATATTGACCACACCCTTCCTTCAGTCTTCTCTCTATCACCCTTGAAATGCACAGATCTGGAAATGCCATGGTGGCTTCTATTTGACCACAAGAATAGCAAGCTGTGTGCCATTGCAAAAGCCCTCAAATCCAAACTACAAGAATTTTTAGACTGAGTAATTAATGTTTCACACATATGCGAAAGACTACTACATTGTCCAATGTATGTATGAATTTATTGAACAGTGAGAGTCCATGTATGTATTATATAATTTCTCTGTCAATGAATACTGAAAATTAAATTATCCCTTTTTGGACAACATAATGATGTATACTGAGATTTCTGTTTTTCTTTGTGTTTAGTTTTGTTTTTTGATGAAAAATTGGGAGCCTGTTGTCAGCCAGCTGAGGTCATCAAACTAGGTACACATGCCAAATCCAACCCTCACTCCCCCACACACTGTTTTGTAAAAAATGCTTTTTAGAACATGACCACACTCATTCATCATTCATTTGCATGTGGTCTTGTGTGGCATAGTCTCAGCACAGACTGATGGCTACAAACCTAAACATTTTTATCTGGTATTTTTTTTAATGGGAAAAGTTTACCCATTCCTGGTCTACAGGATAAAGGGAAATAACCCTATATTGGTTGAGTACCTACTCTCTTTGAGGCAGTTTCACATCTCTTATCACAATTAATTTGATTTATCTCATTTACAATGTTTTATATTTGGGCTCCAGACTTCATTGATTAACTCACTGCCATTCCCAGAATAGCATCTTGCACTTCCCCTAACTCCATGCCTTGCATGTGTTATTCTCACTGCCTGGATTGCCTTTCTTCTCCATTTTACTTGGAAAACTCCTCATCTTTCAATATAAATCTCACATTCCTTGAGTAGTTTTTCTTGACTCTCAAAGATAGCATTGCTTTCTCATTGTGGTATATTATGCCCCCCAACTGTATCCAGAGAGGTAGGTTATCATAGAGTTATATGAGCATAGATGTTAGTCTTCGCTTTTAGTGGGTGATGGGGTGTACAGCAGGGCCTGGAAAATCAATTCACTAGTGTGTCCTGAGCATCTAGTCCTTGCCAGACACTATACTATGGCCTTATCTTTCTGGAGTCCCCTCAAACTGGACACTGGGACAAGAATTTGGGTGCCGATAATATATATATATATATTTTTTTTTTGACTTGCTACTTTTTTTTTTTATTATTATTATGGGTAAAAATCAAAATTCTCACAATACATACAAACATTTGCAAAATGATATATAAATATATATGCATATATGTGTATTTGCTTACAAAAATGTTATTTATATATATATACACATATATTTTAAGAGGTGCTTAGATTACCCAAAATATTACACGGAACCCACTGGGATTCCCATGTTGCCCACCTCCCACACCTCCCACCACATCCCACACAAACATCTCCCACAGTGTGGCCCACCACCCTCAATGAACTTACACATCCTGGAGCCTTGCCACCAACCATAGACCACAGTTCACACTGTAGACCACACTCTTTCCCACTCAGTTCTGAGTGGTGTGTGCTGATTTAAAATGGCCTACATCCGTTGCCACAACAGTACTCAGGATAACCTCCAACTCCCAAAGAAGTCCCTGTATTTCAACTGCTCATCCCCTCCCTACCCAAAAAGTGTCAAGTGGCCACTGGCTCCACCTCATTGTTATAATTTCTTGCATTGCTAGAATCACCATATGTGAACAAGAGAATACCATCAAGTCCACTCTAGTCCATAGTTCTTCCCCCAATCC